>ML218556.1:55970-87589 GCA_004785975.1 Popillia japonica
TTTATTTCAGCTATTATCGTAAACTGGAACATTCTGATTAATTGTTGTTCTAGGCATTTCCATAATTTTGCATTTACAAGCTTGAATTGCCGTATTATGAATCTATGATTTCCAGTTAATCTTGACTAATGATCTTACTACCCACATTTATAATATACGACACGTGTGAAGAATTTTAAACGATCTAAATAAATCAGATTCCGAGATTTAATGTTTCGAATAACGGTTGATGTTTTAATCTCCCGTTTGCCCTAGCAAAATTTTGTCGTAGTATTTTCCGTATTTTTTTGATCCATTAGTCAAATTGTTTATTTAGCGCATGTGAAAAATTCTCTAGCTGTGAATATCAGGAATTTGAAAGCTTATCAAGTCTTCATTGGAATTCACCGGAAACTATTCGGCTTATGCAGTAATTATTTCAATTGTCGATTCGCAGAAAGTCAATATAGTTCATTGACGTAAGTACATGCATACATACATTAAGTCGTTATGTTGGTACTAATAGTATCAACAGTAATATTCTTTTTTTATTACTTTTTTTGTTTTGTAATAGAATATAATGGAATTTTGTTATTCAGAATCAATAAACCGAAAATAATGAGTGAATAAGTGAGTAAGATATCGAAAATGCTTAACAGAAAAGTCAGTTGACGAAACAACAACGAAGAATATTATATTATAATTCGAACATTTTGCAAACAGCCGTTATTAAAAGAATTAACAATTTATGATAATTCCATAGTTGTAGTAGGCAAAATATTTGTTAGCAAATATGTGATTGAGTACGGAATTTGGATATAAATTTCATTACAGATATGCTAAAAGCCCGTGCCCAAAAAACTATACAACATTTGAGTTACCTTTGAGTTTTTTCATTACACCCTTAACTGCATATTTACGTAAAAAACAAAAAAAAAGTTAATGAAGAAAACATAACAACACCCACTATTCAGCTGATGTCTATAAAACTAAGCTATAAAAAGTAAATCCAAAATTTGAGGTCTCTATTCGTACGCAAACTGCAGAAAAGAAATAATAAAGAATTCAATTGGGCTTACGCCGGGCCTGGACGAGCGCGGTACAAAGCGAACGAAGATTGCATACAGGCATGTAACACCATTTTACTTCTATGAAAAGAAAAATGCGTGTCTCCATATGTACAATGTTACTAAAAAGTAACTACTAACAATACTCTATAATAAAGATCAAATAATTAATTGATTTTTTTTCCACCAGCTATTAAAATTAATTACGAGATAAATTGTTGTTTAATTTTTAACAACGCTAGATAAAAAATAATTAAATAGTGTGATATTTACTGTAAAAAGGCCAGAATTATTTGAAACAGCTATTATAAACTACAAACTTAAGCGCAATAACCCCTATTGTTTGGAAAAACAACACCATTATTTGTTCTCTTTCACTGCCGCCGATAAAGTTGATATTAGTTGAGCTACTACAGTTGCCAAAATGCCTTATCAATAGTTTGCCTGTTGGTTTATGAATACGCACTTACATATGTTCATACGATTATACTTACATTGTTTGCACTGCATTATTTAGTGTCTCGATGAATATAAACATACATTCAGTCAGGTCCGTAATAGAGTTTTCTAATACAAAATTTCGTACGAAAATTAATAAATTTATAATTTTTCATTTCTTCGTTATTGTGGTATATTTAGGTGTGGTCTTGTTCGGACATTACATATTTACTACTCCGTCTTTTTATTGCTGGGACGGCCTGTATAGTATATACAGGATGGTGCATTAGTGCATGGAAGCTCGATATATCCGACATTATAGAAGTTGTTAAAAAACTATTGAAAAAAAGTGGAGGTATTCTCAAGCTTCATATCTTAGAATTAGTTCCACATATATAGGGTGTGTTCTAACGGAGTGCCAGACCTAACTTATGTTTTTTTTTAATGGAACGCTATACCTTTTTGCATTCTTAAATTCTGTTTACTTTTACGAGCTTTTTCGTATAGGGTTTGCCGGATCTATACCAAGTATTTCAAAAGTTATGACCATTTTTATTTCTAAAATAAGGTGTATTCAGAATGTTAATTCCGATAAAAAAATACATATTGGTCGGTTTCTACCTGCTATTACTACCTGCTAAAATAATATATTTAACCGATGTTTATGCAATAACAAGGGAATCTTTCATTTTAAATTTGAAATATCTTCTAAACCCAAAGAGTTAAATGTAGGGAATAGTTTACAAAATCGAAAGAGCCGATAAATATCATCAAAACGTCATAAAAAAATATAGACTGTTCTATTTAAATTCAATGAGAAAATGAAGGACCCGAGTTTTGACTCACCTTGAATACAAGAAATATTCTTTTTGTTCAGTTTGCGAAGCAACAAAAATAGGTCGTATATTTTGTTCTTACCGGAACTAACATTCTGAATACACCTTATTTTAGACGTAAAAATGGTCATAACTTTTGAAATACTCGGTATAGACCCAGCAAACCCTATATAAAAATGCTCGTAAAAGTAATCAGATTTTAAAAATGCACATCCATTAAAAAAAAACATAAGTTAGGTTTGGCACATCGTTGTAAGACACCCTGTATATGTGCAACTAATTTTATGATATGAAGCTTGAGAATACCTCCACTTTTTTCAATAATTTTTTTAAATAACTTTTTAATGTCGGATATATCGAGCTTCCACGCACTAATGCGCCACCCTGTATATATACAGGGTGGCGCACCACATTCCCGTCGGTTTATATACGAGAAACGGTAAAGTATTTTAAAAATCTTTTTACTAAAGGTTGTGTAGGTTCATTAGAAGCACATTTTAAAATTATTTGGAAATATACAGGATGATCCAAAAGAAGTGGCGTACCAAAGTTATGAAAATTTAAATGGAACACTCTGTATATTAGTGCATATTTTGATACTGTAGGGTAAATAAAGGCTACTTACGGTAATATTCCCAATACCTAACTCAGCCTGTTTTCGAGATATTTTAATATTTTTGAAAACGTAGATAAAAATTTAAGAGCCATTTCTGTTTTACATATTTGAGCTAAATATTTTAAATTGTATTTATTGTTTATTCAAAGGATTAAACTTTATAACTAATTAAAGTCGATATCTACAAATTATGTACGGTGTCTAAAAACAAGATTTCTTTTTTGTTTAATGTTAAGGACACGTAACTCTCTTATGTTAAACGGAACAGCCTGTATTTATTACCACATTTAGATTCTAATTTCAATAGTTTTTAAAACTGTACTAGGCCTTTTCATTATTGTGAAACAAATCCAATCAAACGATTAGTTTAATAGGTATTAGCCATTTGGAATAATAATTTCATCAAAACCTACTTCTGAGAATTAAATGTTAGGAAATTAATGTTCAAAATCAAAAACTATAAATTACTAAAAAACTAGAAGAGATGGATATAGGAAACCCTAATACAGTTTTAAAAACTATTGAAATTAGAATCTGTCATTGAAGTTATTACCAATAGATCGTTTACATTCATTTTAGAGTGGCTTTTCATTTCGCCTACCTTTTTTGACAATTTTTTTAAAATGACTTATCGTACTTCACCTTCAGCCTCATACTTTCTAAAATGCGTAAATAACTACCAGTTTCTTCTGCTAACATATGTACATATGTATATGCATTATTGCATGTCTCAATAAAACAAAAATAAGGAAACAAAGACATATAATGATGTATTTGTAGTTAATCATTATCAGTTACTCGTGTTTCCGTTTATTAGTGTTAAGTGTTTATTTAAATTAATATATTGTTATTACCGTATTCATTCGTTTACTTTTGAACCCGATAACGTTACAATAACAAGGAAGCAGTGGGCAATTAATAAATGTTTTTAACATTTCTATTTCATTGCTAAACATGAATAAAGTTAATAGTAAAAAGTGTCCCAAGCTACAGTATGTTACCCTGCTTGCGGTGTACCACTGTATAGAGAAATTTCGTTAAAGACCAGTGTTACCATCCCATAAAAACTCAATGCATGGACGGGTCATCTTATGGGATCCCTATTCCTAGACGAGACTTTAAACTATCAAATGTATTTGAATATGCTGGGCGATATTATGAATCCTGTAATTTTATTTAAAAATTACAAATTTATTTAAAAATTAGATAGAATTTCAGCAAGATTGAGCGCCTCCATGTTACACTGCCGAAGTACGACAGTGTTTGGATCATCACTTTCACGAACGTTGAATTGGCCGAAGGAAGCCAATAATCTGGTAGATTGGTCAATCTTACACCACTTGATGTTTGTTGTTTATATTGTGCACAAGATAAGAACGCGAGCAACTAGGGTTATACACGTAGATCTAGTCCACTGCGCTACACACGATTGGTTGGACGCTCAGCTTCAGCTTCAACTTTCTTACAAGAGTTACGCTGCAAAATTGTTGAAGAATCTCAAAACGAATAACTGACATTATTTCGAAAATTTTAGTTGTACATATTACTAGTACGAGTCGTGACTCATCAATCTTCTTCAAATTTTTAGGGTAGGGACTGCAGCGCCTCCAGGAAAGGCTTTAAATCTTCAGACTTGACCATTCACATCCAGAAGGAGAATTTCTGCGGCAGGTACCTAAATAGTTGTGGTGGTATCTCTACGAATCAAGCCCACACGCTGAAGTTGGATGATCATCACATGATATGCTAATTTACTGGTGCCAGAAATCAGCACCTCCCAAAATTACATAAAAAAATCTATTTAGAAATTGTCATAGATGATGGCTATATAATTAAAATCCATTGTGCACTAAGTTTACTTAAAATTATTGCTTCAACAATGAATTCCCATTAGACGCTGACTAATATCCATGAACAGCAAAACCGTGTTTTTAATTTCAAAATATAGGAGAACTCCGATAACCTTCGCTCGACTTTAAACTTTCTATCTCTTTTGTGTGTGTAAGTACACGGCTTTAAGTTTCAAGTACGTTGCGACCAAGACGTTTATATTGTTATTATTATTGTTAACAGCATTATTAGTGTTACTTACAGTACACACACATATATGACGCTAGTCGCGCCGATGAATATACTAAAAATATACGTTTTGTTTAAATAATTAAATTTGTTTTTTTTTCTGGCAGGAGAGATGTTTTCGACGCTTGTTGTTGCCACATCTTTCCTAACCTTTTCGACCTTACTCCATGATAAATTCATGTAAATAATGTTTCGGGTGTTACTTAAAAATAAAGGCGTTTACTTATATGCGCGAACAAAGAAAAAATTTTATTGAAAGCACTAAGATTTCTGTCAGTAAATGTGTTATTGTTCAACGAGATGTTGACCTTTTCTTTGTTAGAGTGTAATTATCTTTTGTGTTCAATATTTATTCAGTTTAAGTGCTGTAGTATAATCGTCTCAATTGAATTAATTCATTTGCAAATAATTTAAAAATATATTACGAAGATTTTGTAAAAATATGTTTGCTATTATATCTTGGCTGAGTATATTTAGGAGCAGGCCCCCCGTAACCGGGCGTGCAACGCGTGCAGCACACCCGGGCGCCACCTCAGGAAAAAGAAACATTTAAAAAATCCAGAAAAAAATATATTAATTTTTTTTAATAATAATGGGCAGGCTGAATAAAAATAATTAAATGCCTTTACTTGTCAAGTTTCAAGCAAATACTTAGCGGCCACATTTAGTTTGTTAAGGATTAACAAATTTTACCTTTCGGATTGACGGGTAAAAGTGTTCACTTGTTTTTATTCACCCAACCCAATGTAAGAAATATTTTTTTTGGTGCTACGACATATTAAATTTTCATACAGTTTTAACTGAAGGTTTTATGAAACTCTTAGAGATGAAATTAATAATTTTATCAATATTTGTATATAATATACATAAATAATATTTTTAAGTTAAACTACTACTTTATATAAAACCTGGTGCACTAAAAACGGAAAAATAATTATTAGGACACTTTATGAGACTTTCTAAAGATTCTTACCTCTTTAAAAATTAACAATTAATTGAAAATATAGGATGTAGGTTAAAATATTTTTTTAGCGAACTTTTTATTTAATTGTTAAATGCTTCAGAGGTCAAGATATCTCAGAAATATTTTTACCTATACTTTCTATATTTTGGTTCTTAGTTTTTCACTTGACTAAAATGACCTCTACTCTACGACTGCAATATTAAAATTTTTAAGGCCAGCTCTCAATCTCGTTCAGGGGTTGATACTGTGGGGTGTGGGGTTAAACATAGAATATCACGGTTGTTTCGTTTTCAATACATTTTGTTTTATCAACTGTTTTAAACATGTTTTAAACATTTGCTTAGGTTTAAAACACTTAAATTAAACAAGCGTTTTTTTTCATTTTCTTTATAAATATAATGAATAAATATAGGAAAAAATTCTCAAATACATTATAATTATACAAACTTTTTAACATTTTGCATACAAGCTACAAGCGTTAACAAATATCTCACACTCTTCCAGTCTCATAGTCACCAATCTGATCAGTAACGTCATCACTGATGAGAATGTTTTAAACATGTTTTAAACATTTGCTTAGGTTTAAAACAGTTTTTGTTTAAAACAGTTTAAAACATGTTTAAAACACTTAAATTAAACAAGCGTTTTTTTTTCATTTTCTTTATAAATATAATGAATAAAAATAGGAAAAATTCTCAAATACATTACAATTATACCATCTTTTTAACCTACATATTATTTATTTATTTATTAATAATAGGAATTAGGAACATAACTTAAATTGGAAAACTTAAAACATTTTGCATACAAGCTACAAGCGTTAACAAACTTCTCACACTTTTTCAGTCTCATAGTCATCAATCTGATCAGTCACGTCATCACTGATAGAGTTAAGCTCTTTAAAAATTGAAACCAACTTAGCCGCTTTGACATTGCCTAGCCGATTACGTAGTTTTAAATGGGCTAAACTGTATGATGAGAAGAGTTTTTCTATGTTGGCTGACGGTGTAATAGCTGTATGAAGCTGTAGAGCAAGTTCCAATGCTGCCGTATTTATATTTTTCATAGAACGCTACCATGCCAATGGTTTAACATTCTCAATTAGATGTTTAGAAAACGTATATGGTTTAAAGGGTGCACACTTTGCCTGGTAATGAATAATAATTGTCAATGCTTCTTCATGATAGGTTTCTACATATTCCATGCATCAATTTGCTCTTGACTAAGTTTATTTCCTCTAAAGCGATGATCACGCAAATTTGCCAAAAAATGAGCTGTGGTCAAAGCCATTTCTTTCCATACGTTCCTTGACTTTATTCGTATCACTTACCGAAAATTCTCCATTTGCTCGTTCAGTCTCGAATGCTTCCAAAAGTTCTAACCAAATCTCTGTAGCCTCGCCTATAGTGCAAGCGTGTCTTTGGACTTTGTCCAAAGCAACTGCGGTATACTTTAATTTTTTTAAATAGTCTTGGCAATTTGTCTTTAAATTATTGTCGTTAAGCTTTATTATATCTTTATCAATACTTATTCTGTTGTTTGAGCAAACGTCGAATAATATTGGCCAGTTTTTCAAGTAACTTTCCAAGTCGTCCGATAAAGTATTCCAACGAACATCCTGAGGCAATGCAAGAGCAGAACTACCAGCTTCTCGGAATGATGCGGTAAATATGAAGGCTGATATTGACGCAGATGTTTTGTTTAATGAGATTAAAGCTTTAAAGTTATTTTCAATTCCTCATTCTTCAAATCCTCTGGATATATTGTAATATACTATTTGAACACAATTTAATCTCATCTCTGCCAAATGTTACAATCTCCTTAAGAATACTCTTAACTTTACCAGTATCTGTGGCTTCTGGGGAGAGGTCATTTTCAAAATTAAAAATAATAGGAGTAAAAAATTTTCTTCAATCAATTATGCATCAAGAGAGATTATCTGGGCTGGCAATATTAGCTATAGAGCAGGAAATGGTTGACAAAATCGATTTTGATGAAGTAATAAAAGAATTTGCTGCCGTTAAATCAAGAAAAACACCTATTTAACCTAATAAAAGTTGTAGTTTTAAGTGACTGATTAAGATGTTTTTGTTTTGTTATTAATTAATAATTTATTAATTATTATTTCCAATAAAAATTAAATAAAAAAAATCTGTTGTTTTATTATAAAATCAAAAAAATATATATTTTTTTATAACTGGATTAATAAAGGGCGCCAAAATAATGTCCCGCACGCGGGCACCGCTCAGCCTTGCAGGGACCCTGTTTCGGAGTGTCTTCAACCTACTAACTTCGCATAAACTGAAATACGTCACTGGTCAATATACTCTGTTTAATATCAATAATGTAATCGGACAGACGTATAAAATGCAAAGTCGTATGTACTTTTCGTGAGTTACAAAGCCGTCTAGTCAGCTTAGTCTGGGAAAACAGTCAATTTCAATCACCTTTTATCGCCAAGAAAAAAAACATACCCGATTAATGGCAGTAATTGTTTTCGCATATACGCCTTTTGTGTGTAACTCCTACGCTGTATACGTTAATATTGCGAATTGTATGCATATTCGCGTTTATTACAATTCTTTGGACACGTACATACGTACCGACATACGTTTTCACTTTCGTGCCCTTGACTCTAGAAAATATATTTGCATTATATCCGATAATGCTATGATATGAACTTGACCTTGCCTGTGTATATTTTTCCACTTATAGTTTTTTTTATTTTTTTATATTTGTTTGCTTCCATTGTTTACACATTTCAGACGTAATCCCTCTTATTGCTGTGTTAATTACTGGTACATTAATTTTTTTTTTGAGAAAACTATTTGGTTAACTTAAACGATTGATTTTTTTCTAGACAACGTGGTTTGTGTTAATAATAACAGAATCTATTCTTCTTTCAGTCTATATCCAACCTTTTTGAAAATAAGGAAAAATAAAATTGTATAAATAGAAATAAAAATTAAACTCAGTGACATTAGAAGTGTTACAGCCAGAAGGAATCGTTTTTGGCAGTGTCATAGTTTTACATCAGAACTAAAACGATAACATTTGCAAGAAATTTTATTAAAAAATATAAAAATAATAAATATGTACTTATAAGACTGTCAATATTTACTTGTGGCATCTCATTCCAATCAACTTCGTTGATTAACTGCGTCAAAGTTGGTGGAAGACGATGTAGTGTCTCCTCTACATGATATTCCACATATGTATGTTCGATGGGGTTTAAATCAATGATAACAAGTTGACATCTCAACTGAATACTGAAATCTTTGATGCGTCATCCAAACACTTCTCCCGAATTAATTAAAATTTGTGGTGGTTGGCATTATTGGGATTACCCGTGATATACAAGCCCACAATCCATGCAATCGTAAATCAGCTGACAGTTTATAACTTTGGAAATGACAGGTAGGATAACGATTGGATGCAGATCGCTGAAAGTAAAAGATTCTCTCGACTTTGGAACAAGTGATAGAAAATCTTTGATTGATTGCGTTGTAAGATTGATAGAGGTCTTTGTAACAGTTTCAACCACTAATAGGTCATAAGCTTCATTTGAGAAACCACGTTTTTTACTTTAATTTTTTTGTTTTTTTTTGCAATCTTCACCTTTTTGATTTCTTCCCCTATTTCTATTTTGCTTTCATTTCACGCATCGGAAAGAACAGATTCTGCATGTTTTTATTCCGAGAACTGAGCGTCTTTCGCAGTTTGTCGTTACAGAGGGTTGTAATTTGCAAACTTCCAAATCTGTATAGTCTGATGAAATAATATAGTTTTGGAAGTTCTTGTAGTTGTCATCCTCCACAGAAAAAAAGGGTTTTACCTTCCTTTTGATGGTGTCAGCTTTGAGATCTAGTATTTATTGCTAATTTTAAAATTACCACCAAATTCTCTTAAATCAGTTCTGATGCTGAATATTTCTGTTTCTATTGGATAGTTCCTTGCAGGCTGCAGCCTGAAGTATAGGAGTTGAATTTGGATACTAGTCCATAAGAATTATTGTCCCCCCCCCGTGTTCCCCATAATATTTTTTTGTGTTATTGGATACAAAATAAACCTAAAACATAATCTAAACAAATTATGCACAGTTTTAGGTTTATTTTGTATCCAATAACACAAAAAAATATTATGGGGAACACGATCTACATTTCTGCAAGCTTGGATAAAGAATATTTGAAATATACTCATCGAAGATGTCAGCCTTCCTCCAGTAGTTGTGACTAATTCCTTGTCCCACTTAATAATAATATATTTTAATAATATATTTTCATTTCATATTGCGTACAGCGTAAAAAATCGTCTTCATCTGATATAGATTTATCTCCAACCATTTTTTTATTTTGATATACATTCTTTTTTGCAAGGCTTCACGGCTGTTTTTTTACGCGTTAATTTTCTCTTTCTTTTCTTTTTGTAGAGGTGAGGCTCACTACATCGTCCTCAATGGCCACTAATGTCAGATTCCTACTGACTAAGAAGCCTCTAGTCTTTGAGCACCTCGTCCTTCCACCCTGGTAGCCGTTCTCACATTATTTCAGTGTGGTCATGAGTATTTTCAACATGTTCCATCTTCTTATTCTTTACTTATTTTACCGGTGGAAGCCTCGTCTATTCGCTAAAAACGGTGAAAGTCAGATTTTAGGATCTGAACTATGAGCTCTTGCATCTATTTCATGTATAGAACCACCTTAACCAAAATCACACATGCACAGTAGGTTTTCTCTTAAGTTTTAGTTGGGTCTATATCACACTTTGCTCACCCAAAAATTTTCAGCAAAAAACCTGTATTAATTATATTTAAACCCATAAATTCATCGTATTCCACAGTTAAACCAGAAAAGGAACTTAGTTACGTCAAAATGATATATTTTATTGAGCAGATATTGACAAGCATAAAGACATCGTCATACACAACTTTTTTGCGTTCAGGTATAACCGCAAAACTCACACTGATAAACTATTCTCGTAAATTAACAAAAGAATTGCGGTGCTCAAGGCGGACTAACTAACATTTAATCCAAAAAAATATATTCGTTAAGCAATTGACTAAAATTAGACCAAGGTAAAGGCATAATATACTGCGATTCGTCAGCCCATTTTTCTTATTTTTTGTTTAGATCTCCTTTATTCCAAATATTGTAGTCATTCTTATTTTGATATATTTTCACTACACTTTGGGAATTAGAAAATCTTAAATTAAAATCGAATTTAATTAGATTTTCATATAAAGCGTTGCCAAATTGCTTCTTATACTTTAAAATTATTAATTGATCCAATTAAAATATGACCTTGCTTCAAGCTAATTGACCAAATTTAAGTCGCACCGTTTACGGCTATCTAATTACTGGACGAAATTGATGATTTTTATTTTAATCTTTAATAGAAATCAATTTCCTGGAATTACGTCCAATACAGTACCTAGCTAATTAAGAAAGGTCATGCATCATTGCTGTACTCTGTACTTTAAACGATTACATTGGAACCTAGATACATGCTTAACATTAAATGCTACTACCGCGAAATTAACTCTCATGTATTCCGTCTGATTCTAAACTTTGACCTATTATTCACATAGGCATGTATGTATTTGTTTATGGACTAGCGTGGGATGGCCTCGAATAATAAAAAAAATTCGACTATGAGTTATTTTGATAGCTCTATAAAACTGTTATTGCGATTCTTGAAAAATACCTCCGCACACGCATTTCAGCACTGTGTTAGCACAGTTAGCTGTATCTGTATAGGATAGGAGCGTCACAATTTTATCTACTGTAATAGGTAGTAACACGTTTGGGAAATATTATTCATTCTTTTAAATATATTTTATTAATTTAATTTTTTTGTATTTTTGAATAATTGTGGCGTCGCACCCACTTGGCCTAAATGAATTATTGCTTGTGTTTATAAGTAGCTACATGTCCAAGTAGGCCATGAACGCAATACCGTTTAATATAATGGTCTAATTAAATTTAGTGCTGGAAATAGCGAGAAGAGATTTTAATGGCTCTAAAGCATGGGTTTTATGGCACGAAAAGGTGGCTTAAACGGTTTAAAACAACAACTTTTTATTGTTATAAGCCATGACTTCCATGGAGTTAGAACATATCTTTAATTTGGTTCTGATTTGATCTGAGCTTATTTATCATTTAGTCTTGAGTTGTTCTGATTTAGTTCTGACCTGGTTCTGACCTTTGTTTTGGGCAGGTTTAAATTCATTTTGTGTAGTCTGCTTTAATATTAATTTTAGCTAAAAAACTAGACAAAGAAGTTCAGATCTTGGAAGATCGCATCTAAATAAGCTAAGACCAAATTAGAAATGTGTTAAATACATTTTAAAACCACATCAAATGCTACAGATAGTTTACAAGTTATATTCGATTAAGGTAAGAACCAGCCCAGGTCAGTTCCAAATTGGCTAAACTTATGTTAAGGCAAAAAGATGATCCAGGAACATTAGACACAGTAAGAGGTATATGATAAAGTGTGGTCGCAGTGCTCAGATGGTCTGGTCTCTGGTTCAACATTCACAGCAAAAACTGCAGTTGCTGACAAGCAATAGAGTTTGAAAGCCACTGCAGCTGCACCCACTACAAATAAAAAAAGGGAAGTAAAAATACAAAAATACTTAGTTTGGAAATCATTCAAGGACGAGATAAACTTGCATCCGTTACTATGCGCAAATAAAGCTTAATTCTGTCATAATTAATAGATAAACTCAGGTATTGGAAGGGGACTTTGGATGGAATGTAAGAAATTATTTCCTGGACAATCTAATTTATTGCGATTGGAGGAGTAGAATGCATCTGATTTGAAATTATGCGTGCCTTCATTGTTGAGACTTTTATCTAAAAGAGAAAAAATATTTAACTTACACCGCAGCATTATTGTTTCATTTCCATATGTAATGGAGATCTTTCAAAAGCAGTCAAAGAATGTGAAGGAGTATACAAATAGTTTTTATATCTTGTGTGGTAAGAATGATAGTCACAATTCCTTATAAAACAGTTCTCATTACATTTAACATAAATGGAAATCTCTAATATGTATAAATTTATGGCAGGAAGTATATGTATGCATTGATTGAAAGGCGTAGAGTTCATGAAAATCGAATGAATGAATGACTATGCGTTCTCAAACCAGCTTAAGAATTTATTCAGCATAATTTGTGTACATATCGTAAATCAAATTACGCGTGGATGTGTCGCATGCCAAATAACTTGTGGCATTTGCATGCATAATATTATTTTGCGGCGAAAGGCTCGAGATATCGTTTACAAACACTATGAATAAGAGAGGTTGTATGTATAACTGAACCTTGGGAGCAATCTCTTCTCAGATTCATGGAAGTCCACACTTTACCTTTTACCTCAACCACCTGACGGCGATTGGATATAATAGGATTTAATCCACTACAACATACATAGGTCCTCGTATTGCATAAAACAAGCTTTTCGAATAGAATGTTGTGATACACCAAATCGAAGGCTTTTTTTAAGTGCCCATGGGCGGGTACCCCGTGCGGCAGCTCGGCCAAATAGGCCTATTGTGCCCCCATATCGTTTCTCATTCCACTGAGTCTCCTCCAGTGGGACCGGTGTCTGGCAACGAGTTGAGTTCTGACAAAGGCCTAGGAGCTCCCACACGTCGGTTCAGGACCTATGTCTGGTCGCTCACTGGCTGCTCTGGCTGGCTGCAAAGTTCTGCCAGTTGATTCAGCTTCCTGTGGCAGTTCGTCAAAACTACCTCCGAATCAAACTTGACAGCCTGTAATGCCTTCAGAGCACCTTGGCTGTCCGAAAGAATTTCCACCACTTCATTTCTATGCGAGGAGGTTAAAATTCCTTCCACGCACATCTGAATGGCTATAATTTCGGCCTGGAAAACGGAAGGTGAGCGCCCCAGGCCGATAGATTCACCCTGTGATTCCCCATCCTTCCAGATTCCACTGCCCGTGCCATTTGGCGTTTTGGAGGCATCTACAAACCAAAGTTGGAGCCCATGCTTGCGTTTGCAGATGTCGGATAAAGCAGTCTCTCTGGTGGGGATGTCTACTTTAAAGTTTCGAGTGAAAGTAAAGATGGGCGGGATCCTGCCCGGTCTTACGGACAGTGGTGCCGCCTTTCGATGTATGTGAAGATGCCAGTATAGCCACTAGCTCTGCCAGTGAGACCTTTGCATCCACTGCATTTTAACCTGTAGGTCCCAAGCGAAATCGAAGGCTTTACTCAAATCCATAAACATTCCGAAGCACTTTTGATCCTCATTTGAGCTTATCGTAAAATTGAGATTGATAAATTGCAAAATCGCAGTTTGTATGGTTCTACCACTAAGAAACCTAGTAAGATTTTGAATATGTACTCCATACTGTCGAGGAATGGTGACTAAAAAAGTGTATTGCTTTCGAAATTTACATCACCAATGATTATTATCGGACATAATTATTAACAATATGTCTTTGTCAGCAAAGGAAGAAATTATTTATTACTAAGATTTTTTGATTGGAAAACGAACACCCCAAAATTTTTGTCCAATCTTGACGTCCAATGCATTTTGCATCCACTGAAACAATTTTAATTAGTACTTAAATATTCCGCCAGTTCATTGATATAAAATAGCAACAATCACAAAACAGATCCTTGCGAAATAGCAACACTAATCCTCACCCCCACCAATGCAGAACCAATCGTCTCAAGAAATTTGGATCTGTCGTTGAGATACGGTAGAAATAGATAAATAACCTATGCATCACGCCAGGTACTGGATGTGTATAAGCTAATTGCTATACGCTCACTCGATGACTCACACACACGCAAATGCGTCAGGTTGTATAAAAAAGACTGCTTACTTAACCCGTTTTTAACTTGTTTTTCAAAACAAGTTAAAACCGGGTAGTCTGTTTCCCATATCAGGTCCAAAACAGGTTAAAACCAGGTAATCCATCGTTATTCTACAGCCTGACTCTATTGCGTGTAGTGAGTCATCGAGTGGTTGTATAGGGTGCCCAACATGACGCAATACGTATTTTCTTACTGTTTCACAGTAAGTGACAGTAACAATATTGTAATGTTATTATTGTTTTAATATTGAAACAAATAATTCAATAATGATATTGACTTCTATCGTTTACTACTGTTTACTTAGACAGATTAATTAAATTAATTAATAATTAATTAATTAACTACATAATTAAAAAGTCTAGCCAACGGCGTGTACAGGGACATATCAAAAAACTCAGGTTATAATGTGAAAAATTTTATTCCACAAAATTTATTGTAAAAACACACAATACATACTTACATTCATTTTAGCGTAACAACGATAAATTTCAAGCTGGAATTATAAAAATCACCTTTTAAAAATCAAGTAGTGGAATCGAGAATTCAGCGGCTGGTAGCCCTTGGTGAAGTAGAAAAACAAAAGGGAGGGGAGAGTTGTTGGCAAGTTTTAAAAATTGACCGAAGTAAATAAGTCACAAAAACTTGTGTGAAGAAAATACAACGCTAAAAAGGGAATAGAAAGTTTAAAAGTGCCCGATTAGAACTAAAATAATCAGAGTTAAAGTTAACAGTGGAAAGAAAAACCGCTGAAAGAACAAAGGAATTTCAAACAGCAGGGAGACAGCAACTCAGACAGCAGAGGGCATTGGATACACAAAACACAACATTTAATTCAGGGAAATTATAATGGAAGAGTAAAAAGTGTAAAAAATTTATTTCACATTATAATCTGGTTATTTTGTAAACAGCTAATAGTCATTCGTGACAGAACAATATATTTCAAAGAGCTGCAGGTACTTTAATTATGAATGCAAGAGGTTGGTACGACGAGGGGTCTTCCAGTTTTGCATATTTATGAAGAGAAGTATATTATTAATATGACATGAACATGAACCTTTGAACTTACTACAAAAATTGTAAAGTTTTGGCTACACATTCTTAGAGTACTTTGAGAGTAAATTTAATTTTTTTACATCTAGGAACATGATTGCTTATGCGATTGTACTTCTTGATAAAATTCCAATTGAGACCATAAACGAAATCAATTTCACAATGTTGATCTGCTCGATAAGATACTAATTTGAGATTGCGTTTAGTAAACAACAACGAAGTAACAGATTTTATAAATATAATATTGTATTTTATATGGACGAAACCTACACTATAAACTAACTTCTTCAGAATAATTTCTAGAAAAATATAAGAAATACAGAACTAAATGCAACCTAACCTTGAAATCAGTCTGCTGTTCCTTCTGGAGGATTGATTTCAACATAAACCCATATTATCACTTGACGAAATAACCTTTTCATAACCCCTGTATATACATACGTATATATACATAGTTTGTCTAGTAGCGTAACCTAAATTGTGATAACGTGAATAACGCAGTTGTCGATAGTTCGCAGCACGGCTAATGTGATTCCTGTCATCAACATCTAAGTATGTATATTTGTATTAAAAAAAAATCACATCCTTTTTGATGTCATTAACTTTTTATGAGTTTTTAAACATTTGTAAGTTCCTTGTTTATAGTTTCTCGAACACAGAGCAGGATGTTTTTTTAAGTACTTCCAAACGTAATTGCTGAAATATTTGTAGAGGTGCTACTACAACGTAGTATAACAAAGATAATATAATGATAGCGATAGTAATTTATTCGCCAGTAGTTTGGAATTAAAATCAAATTCAAGCAATTTTGTTTGTTACAAAAATTGATAGCCATGCACAAGAAGTTTTATTTTCCTAAATATTTCCTAATATTTTATCGAAACGAAATTTCCTATGACGCTTTCTAAAAATTTCTAATTCATTGGGAAACGCATTGCCTGCATACCATCAAAATTGTCTGAAACTTTTAGTGATTGTTTGCGATTTTACATTGAGGAAGGGTTCTTATTTTTACACCACCAGAAGATCTCCAACTGACAAAATTAAGTAGCAGCTCTGTAATATTTAGACTTTAACTGTGCAACAGTTTTAATGTGCACAATATTGTTAACAACGAGGGCGTTGACCAAGTAGTGTTTAAAAAATGGAAGTCTAAATAAGCAAAAATTGGATTCAATTTGGATTTTGTAAAGGTAGTTTATCTGCTGCTTAACTTGGACGACCAGACGAGATAAAATAGAACAATTATCAGTCGTTTTCGAACTCGAAGATTTTTCTTGAAATCTCGAACATGAAAAATAATTTTAGCAGATTCCCAACTGCTTCCAATCTAGAAATTCGAAATTAATCTTGAGAATAGAATGTAGAAATCATTGTTGTTTTGGGTGTCTTTATTTCATTGTTCTTCTTGCTTTTTACCTTTGACAGAGACGGCAAAGAGACAGACAAAAGATGCTATCCCACGGTACTCTTGCATGATTGACTACAATAAAGGGAAAATGTGTTATATTATTTTAGATTATATCAATCTTCTGTTGGTGTGTCGAGTAATATGTTCTTTAATGGCAAACTTATGAATAAATCTATCTAAGTGACAGTTATTAAAATTTCTAATTATGCGATCAAACCTATTGCATCGACTTTGTTTTAATAATTTGTAGTATTTTCTTTGCGTGTTCTTGTACGCACCAGTAACTCTATGGTACATACTTTTGAATATAGTTGAAAGCTATGAAAATCAGGAACACGAAGATCAAAGAAATTACCTTTGTTTTGTTCTGATTTATGTGGTGTTAGGTCTAAAATTAGTTTTAGAGCTAACTTCGGCAGCAAATTTGTTTCATGTCGACCATAATTTATTGGCATCATCCAATAATGTTATTTGAGGATATGGTCTTCAAATGCCGTATCCACGTATGAAGAAAGCTCCCCAACCTATTCTAGCTTGTCCCAATAAGGATATACCGTCTAAAAATATTGAACCAGCAGAAAAAACTCCTCCACATTTAGTTTTAGGCAACAAACTTTGTGATCAACACCGAGCAAAATTGTGAAGCCTTTTTCAGTGTATTGCAGCTTTTAAGTTTTGTTCTTTATGGTCAGATATCGTTGCTTTTCCATCTTCAGACTAATCTTCCGTGATTGGTTTCATTGGTGGTTGAGATTACTTTTGGACCAATTGTATGGAATCTTGTCTTGCTCATGGATTACCAAAAGAAAATTCGTGGATATAGCGTTGAAATACCATTTAAAATCATTGAAGCATTGCGGATATGGTCTTCAACTTCATGTATGAAAAATGCTGCTCAAATTATTCTAGTTTCCCCCATTTAAAAATATTGAAGCAGCGGAAAAACTACTCCACATTTATTTTTAGACAACAAACTTTACATCACAAACCAAAACAATCTCTTTAGCAAATTGTGAAGTATTTTTCAGTGTAATGCAGCTTCGTTGGTGGTTAAGTCTCCTTTAGGACCAATCGTATGGGTTTTTAGCCCATCATTGGAAGGCATATGCTTATGACTTATCAAAAGAAAATTCGCTTGGAGTTCTTTAGACTGATTCTTGCGTGAATAACTTGGTTAGTGGTTGAGAAATCTTCTGCGCCAATAGTATGGATTCTGGTTTTGCGTAAATTGAATCCATCATTTCCAAGCCATCTGCTTAAAGCTTACCCAAAGAAAAATCGTGGATATGGCTTTGAAATGCCATGTAAAAGGCAAAAAACTCCTCCACATTTATTTTTAGGCAATGAGCTTTAAAGCATAATAATCTGTTGAGCAAAGTTGTAAGGTGGTTGGAGGTAGTTTTGCCAACATTTAGTCCCTCGTTTTTTTTTAATTTAATCTTTTGGTGAACTTTACAGCCTGTTGTTCTCGATTTGTTCGACATTCTTTCGGATTATTTCAAAAACAACGCTAGAAAAATGGTTGAAAAGTTTATTTAAAATTCTAGTGGATGTTTTGATGAGTTGTTTTACTTATTCAAAATATTGTTCCAGAAAGTTATGAATGGATGGATATTATAAGATTTGGAAGCATAATTTTCGGAACCATATCTTGAAAAAATAACGGTGTAGATTGAAATAAATCTCTTGCATAATTGAAGCTTACTTTTCAATGATTATAACGGATAAAAACAATCAATAAAAGCGCTGATTGACTATGATGATCTATGTATAATTATTGAACCTGCAGACGTGCACTAATCGTAAACAAATTTCGAGACACAATAAAACCACGGAATGTAATATTTACTCTCTTTTGTCTGGTAATTCATAAATACCCGAAGTGTAAAAATACCTTTAATATTCGTCAGCGAAATAATACACCGACTTTTAAAAACTCCGCAAACATTCATGCTTCATCAACGAAATCAGGATCTGCACTAGCTCCTTTGGAAATACTACAATGTCGACTGTAAACATAACGTGTTCCTACATGTTAGTTACCGACATCCACATAAATCGTAAGATTTAATAGCATACTTCGCTTCGTTTACGGTCGGTTTTCTTTCCACCATTGGATGACTGCATAATGGGGAACAAATACGGAATGTAGCATTACGTTTGTGATGCACATACATAGTTGACGACTGCATTCTGGTTGGAATGCCTTTGAAAGTTACGCTAGCAGAGTTCATTGGCAATAATATTGTACTAGTTTACTCTTCAACGAGGCGTGCTGTTCGTATAATATCCGCATCGTAAACTTGTAGTTGCGTGTTATTAATCTCTTATTACTGACGGTTGCAACTTATTTCATGTTAAGGCTTTTACACGTTTAAAGAATTAGCAAACGACATTAGAAGTGTTCACCCAAACGGAATCATTTGTTTAACTTGATTTTTTGGCAATGTGAAATGAAACGATAATATAACGCCCAGCTGTCATACTGCCTCGAATAAACAGAAGTGGTGATTGACTACCATAAGTAATAGATCCCAAAACCATTCCTCCAACAGTCCTGTGTACATGCCTCTTAACAGCAAACCCAATATCGCGTTGTTCTCCACGCCGGCGTTGTACTCCTCTACGGCCATCCTGCATACCTCGACAGAATTGCGTTTCGTCGCTGAAGACGACATTATGCCATTCTGCTTCCCAATGCTGCCGTTCTCTGCACCAGTTCAAGCGTTGAGGACACTGATCCGCAGTCAAAGGAGGCATTAATCGTGGACGGTATGAAAAAAGTCCAAATGCGTTCAAATGCGGTCTACCTTCTCCTCCAAACCATTGGTCAGCAATTTGACGCATTGTAGCAAAACGGCTTCATAGAGCTAGTTGTCTCGCTCTGTAGTACGCCTCGGTTGACCAGTTGGTCCTCTTCGTGTGCCTCTATCTTCTTCTGTCTATACACCACACACACGCATTACCGTCATTGCGGTACAAGTAACACGACAGCCTCTATCGCAATAGAACACCTTATTAGGCAAGAATTCTACCCCTCTCAAAGTCGCTATACTCTGTTTTTTAATAAGGGAAGTGGATTGAATATTGCCCGCCAAAATATAGGCTTACGATTGGTTTGCGCCAGTCATCTGTACACTGCCAAAATTTGGGATTTTAGCGACGCCATATTGTAAACACAGCGAATGAGTAAATACATATTTCGTTAAATATTTTTCTATTATCTCTTTGTGTTTCTACTACGTTTAAACGAGAAAATCATTTTTTTTAACTATTTGCTTGTAAAAATAGATCCACAGCCTCTTACGGTTCACTATCTTACGCGTAAATCTCCTACCATCGCCTTTCTCAGTCAGACAGCGTCTCCAATTACTCGCTTCCATTCTCTCCTCATCACTCCACCATAACTCCTCACTTTCACTCACCCAGTGCTGCCAGTTGTCCCTTCCATTCCCACATAAGGCACATACCCTGTCATCCTCCCTTCTCCAGTATTTACCATCTCGGAAACGTGCTATCATGCTTTGCTCTTCTCCCTCCTCTTAGATACTCTGGTAGTCCACCTATAATCTGGATCCATTCATACTTTCTGTTATATCTCGTTTTTACAATCGCATATTGTCTCTCCTGCATACCTATATCATGCATTCTAACCAACATTAATTCTTCAATATACATTCCCCTACTTCTGCATTCCATCATACACTCCATTGACCACTCAGTCTCCTCAAACATACTCCTCCTTCTTTCTCCCCATCTTGTCTTCATTACTCCATTCTTCCCTTCCGCCTCCATTAGCCTCAACACCTCCTTTACTATCTTAGTTTCCTCTCTACCATCCACCTTGCGCTCAAACTTTACTAATGGTCTCTTCACCGCATCCTCTCTCATCTTTTCTTTATAACTCTCTTGCAACACAAGGTCGACCTTTCCACACCCAAGCACGTCTTGATATACATTAATTGCACTCTTTGTATTTCCTTTTCCTCACTCACTCCCCATACCTCGCTTCTATACAGCAATATGCTTTTAAAACATGCCTCTAGTACCACCATTTCTGCGCCATAGCCATCTTTGCCTTTTTACAAACATACTTCACATGTTCATTCGTCCCATTCGTCTTACACATCATGTATCCTAGGTATCTAAATGTTCTTACTCTCTTTCTCTGTAGTGGAGTGGACGAAATGCCAAAACAGAATAATAAAATTGTACATAGATTACCACCTTACCATTGTGAATTGAATCCTATTGAATTATTTTGGGCAAAAAGAAAAAATGAAGTACGTGCAAAAAACAAAAGCTTCAAATTAGCTGAAGTGAAAGACCTTTTGTTAGCCGCTATTACAAATGTAACCTCAGAAACGTGGACGAAATATGTAGAGCATGTGATTAAAAAAGAAGGCAAAATATGCAAGTTAGATGGCTTAATAGGTGATGGGGTGGGGCCATTTATTGGGGCCTATTCTCTAAGCATTTTGTTAAAAATTAACAGGCTGTTAAATTTTAACAGACCAAATAACGGTGAATGGTATTCTGTATTTACATGTCTTGTTAATTTTTAACAAATAGGTGTTAAAATTATCTGTAGAACTGTTAATTTTAAAGGCTTGTAAATATGTGCCTTTAAAAATTGACAACTGCTGTTACCGCAAAAAATGGCTGCCGCTGCAGGATATTTTGCAGTATTGATAAATAATGAAATTCAAAATGAGTATAGAAGGTAAATTAATTTTGTCTCTGATTAATACAACGGTAACCATTGTTTAACTTGCAGAAATCGTGTAAGATATATAATTAGAAATTCACGAGATGCAAGTAATCCATTTGAATTACCTGAATAAATGAATAAATTTGTATATTGCCAACTTTTTATTTTCTTAAAAATAGACAACAAAAGAAAGACGAAAAATTATTTATTCCGAAAATAATAAACTAAATTCTATTTTAATAATAAATAATGATAAACTCAATACATAAAAATAAATAAACAGTTAATTCGATTTCAATAATAAATAAAAGGGAAGTTCAAAGCACAAAAATAATAACAGCATTGATTTCAAGAATAAATAAACGATAACTCTATACACAAACATAACACTTAATTAACAAATTTTATACAATAATGAGAAAAAAATGAAATTTCTCCTCGTTATTTCTTGCCCAAGACATTAGCTAACTTTGATATAGCCCTAGCAATATTATTATTGCTGGTAGCTATGTTGTTGTTGCTCTGTAGTAGGGCCTGGATATCTCCATAACCTGGAATAACATTCTCTTTATCGATTTTTTTTTCTTTGATTTTAATCGCGTACTATGGCCGGTATTGGAACTTGCACATGCTATAGGCTCATCGTGTAGTACAAGTAACACTGCTTTATAGATCGTGTGGGCCCCTCCATATTATTTAATTCTGTTTTTAATTGTTCCCACTACGGAAATTCACCTGGATGTATTAATTCTTTATGTTGTTCTATAAAATTTATCATAGCCTTTATTTGTCGTTTGGAACATCGTTCGCGTTTTGCCATAGGGAAAATAAAAAATAAACCATGCGAAAATAATAATAATACTGTATAAACGTTAACACCAATTTGAGGTTAAGGCACGTATTTGTGGTGGGTACTTATGTCAACATACATATGTTCATATGTACTAAATAAGTGCGATCATTTGTTCTAATCGCTGCTTCGTCGCGAAATCTTCGTTTATTTTCGGAATTTTTAACAACCTCCGTTAAAAGTTACTTTATAACAGCCCTGTTAAATTTTTAGTTACAGAAAAACATTTTCCTCGTTTATTTTTAAAGGTGCTGTTATAAGTTAATTTTTAACATGATGTTATTTTTAACAGGGTTTTTTACAGAACAGGCCCCATTATGATACAAGCGACAGTGATATGGACAGTGATAATGATTCTGTTGAAGAACTGTAGAATTATGTATTTAAAATATAATATCATTATTGTAGTTTGAAGGACCACTTAGGGCTTCTTTGTAATTTATAATATGTAGTATGTAACATCAATTTTAAATTTCTGAAAACGAATGTATAAATGTGTTGTATATTGTGTAAATAAGTACTTGATTTCATTGTAATTCATCATTTAAATTTACCGCCAAATTAGCTGCCAGGTTAGTTTGCCTAATGTGATGCGGATTTTACAATTTACTCTCCTTAATAAAAAAACAGAGTAACGGTTTATTTTCAAACTCCAGACATTTTGTTACGCTTAACATGAACATGAATCTCTTCGAAGAGAAGTACATAAGACAATTATTTTTTCGCAAAAAAGTATCAATAATAAAAAATTGACACTCTTATCATAGCATTCTTGAAATATAGTCATCTTGATGCCAAAAAATCAAGTTGAACAAATTACTTCTTCTGGTTGTAACACTTCCAATGCCACTGAGTATAAATTCCATTGGGTAATTTGGCACTTGCAGCCGAAATGCAACGTATCCTGAAATGCACGACCACGTGTACGAATTTTTTTCTACTTCGCCAGGTATTGTCGTAGCGTTAACCTACACAAAATCTAAATAACGAGTGCGTTGTTCTCGCAGGCATTGAAACGTTTTAACGAGGTAGAGTTACGAACGTATTTTATGCCTGGACGATTATTACCACATTGGCATTGACTTTGGGTTCTTGTTTTTTTCGTTGTTATCCGCTTAGATTTATCGCGTGTATTCATATTTCAAGTTGAAGTCGCACGTGAGATCGGAATACCGCGTGCCAGATTGTGTTAAAAATTTGTAATGGATGCGATACTTTGTAGAATTAGCCGTGACCATCAGTGACCTAGGTTATGTATATTGTTGGAACGCTTAGTTATTTACAGTTTAAGATATGTAGTTGTTTTCTAATTTTTGCGGCGTACGTCGGATTCTTGCGATAAAAAAAATGGTGAGAATTATTTTAGTTTCCGTACAGGTTCTGGCACGAAGAGTTTCATTTAAAAGAATATGTAGAACTAATAAATATTTCGTTGTGAATATAAACAACAATATGCCAACTAAATGTTGTAGTTTTAGAGACTTTGAAAACTCTCATAAATTTACTACGCCTCATCACTGCGACCAATGATCTCCCAACTTTTGAAAAAGTGCAGAATCTTCATGGGGACTATATACGTTCTAAGTAGCACATTTCTTGAGGTGATATCTTAGAGAGCCATTAGTAGTGAATAAAGCAGTAATGCTGCTAAGGTCTCTTTTGTTGAGGTTCAGCAGGAATTTATTCATAGTAGGTCAAAAGTGATAATCTGTTTGAACCAGTGTGAGATCTTTTGCTATACATCCTCTGTTCACCAGATTATTGGCAGTCTCGTTCCCATCACATTCCCCGTAGCCTTGCACCTACATCAGAAAATTTGTGTTTCTTTGTGCCAAAGTCTGCTAACTATATACCAAAGAAATATTGTGATAATAGCAGTTCAGGTTGTTCAAATGAAGTTGATATTGGAGCTCTACAATGTTTCGAATTGCTCTTCTCTGGAAATATTGTAGCAATTACAGAACACAAAATTCTATAATCAAACAAAAACAGAACGCGTAACCCATGATAAAAAGATGGATGGTAAAAGATGGATGGATGTTACGATAAATGAAATGTACTGTTTTATCGGTGTTTCATTTTTGATGGCACAAGTAAAAAAGTTGAAGTTGGTAGACTACTGGTCAAAGGATGCTTTGATGTCAACGCCAATTTTTGGTCAAATATTTTCCCGGACCGTTATATAAAGATATTACGAAACATACATTTTGTAGATAATAGTAATGCTGCAGCTAAGAAAGATAAATTGTGGGAAATCAGAATGATTGTAACTCATCTCCAAAACGCATACAAGGATCATCCCTTTGAGAATCTATGCATCGATGAAAGTCTTCTGTTATTTAAGGGGAGACTTCCATTCAAACAACTTATACCATCAAAGAGGCATAGATTCGGTGTGAAATTTTTTGTTTTCTGTGACTGTGAAACAGGATTTATTTTGGATTTTATTATATGCTGTGGTGCAGAAACATACATCAAAGAATGGAGCAAAAGTGTAGGAATATCTGGAAATATAGTATTTACCCGTGTACACTGGAGAACTATCTAGATCACGATTACACATTACATACCGACAACTGGTATACAAGTCCTAATTTGTATAATCTCTTATGGTCTGTAGTAGGTATACTGTACCGCTACGACGCCACTCACTCGACGTGGACACCCTGTATAAGCCAGGCACTGTATACGGCCTGCCTTATGACTCATCGCCGATCACCGGACACGCTGTATAAAGGCCCCCAGAGTGGTCAGCCCCCATCCCCGAGGAAGTGCGTCTCCCAGGGAGTGCGGCTCCATAGAGCGCATTCCAGCTAAAACTACTACTATTAAATGGCGTGTAGGACTGAAATTAATATTTTTTCTTTTTCCTTTTAATAATAAATTAAACCTGGATTTTCTGCCGAAAACCATAATCTAATTAATTGATTTTAAGGAAAAAAAAATCGAAGTTAAATTATTCATAAATTCTATCATTATCCATTATTCTAGACATTAATTGTGATATAACACGTTAATTTAAATGTATGTATATTAAAAATTTCCCTATCAGACTTTTACATCGATGATACTCTTTTCCTTTGTTTCCATCAGAGAATTTAAGGATATAACTGTAAACTGGACATTCACATATCCAGCACTTTTTACTGCATGTGTGGAGTCGTTTCTCCTCATAGAAGTGTTTCTTTAGTGCACCATTGTAACCTGGAAACTCTTCCTTGCATTCTTCGCAATAGAAGCGTGTGCAAGTCCAACTATGAGTTGCGATCAATTCCGTAGGAATATGTACTTCGCCCATGTTAGATGTGTTAAACATATGTACTACTATATAGTATAGTATCTACTTCTACTATGTTATATGCCACAGATTTTTTTTCCCTTTACAGTTTGATTTATTAAGAGCAATAGCGCTTTCTATCTCAATATTTGAGCGTAGCGCTGAAGTTTTATAGTTATAGTATACACTCCAACACTTATATTAGAACAGGTAATTTTTTTTTGAACATTTTAGTTTTTTACGATAAATCGACTGAATTTTCTAATAAACTAATCGTTGCAACATTGTGTTGTACAATTGTGTATGTTGTAATTGCCACTATTCATTTAACTTCATTTTTTTTCTTATTACATTTTTGAAGTGTACCTACAATTGGTTTTGTTGCATTGGCGACTACAATTCTTCATCTGCGATTCAACTATCATAACAAATCATTGAATTGTTCTCCATTTTCCATGTAAATACTGACAGTGATGTATCCTAAGAAATCCTAGCTTTTCATGTGACTGAGACAGTAGTGTTGTAACTGTTTCTCTTTTTCTGGAGAAATTATAATTGTCAGAATTATTAAGTAACGTCGGAACACGATTTGTTAATTTTCTTCGATCATTTCATTTCAAAGGAGAAACACAAAAAAAGTGTCTACCTGACCTCATGCTACCGACTGTATACATATTTTTTTTAATTTCCTTCTCTCCGCTGATAGCACTTGCTTCGGAGTTTCCTGCTAACTAACCCACCAATACTAGCAGTAAATTGCATCTATAATCGTGATAAAAAACATCCGAACATAGCTTTAATACAAATCTCTAAATATCCAACAAGTTTGAGGACTTACCTTCGAAAACTCAATATGAAAAATCTGATCTATCAAGTCATTCTGAATTTTTTCAGTTTTGCTTCTAAAATGCTCAATTGAAGTTGTTGCATTTATAATATTATTTAGTGTTACATAAAAATATTTTTTTTTGTATTTTTCTTCTTCCCAAACTTCTTACTCTTTTTAATTGCTGAAAATTATAAAATATTTTCAATAATTTTTTAAATCATAATAAATTCGACTTTCCTGTTTTAGCTGGACTGCGCTCTATGGGGGCCGCACTCCCTGGGAGACGCACTCCCTCGGGGATGGGGGCTGACCGCTCTGGGGGCCTTTATACAGCGTGTCCGGTGGTCGGCGATGAGTCATAAGGTATATAGTGCCTGGCTTATACAGAGTGTCCACGTCGAGTGAGTGGCGTCGTAGCGGTACAGTATAACTACTTCCCGAATGCCTGTGGTACAGTAAAACAAAACAGGAAAAAGATGCCTGCAATAAAAGCAAAGCTAAAGCGAGGAGTTATAGAAAGCTTTATTTCGAACAATCTACTTGCCTTGAAATGGCAAGACAAACGTGAGGTGGCATTATTGAGTACATTCCACACGCCAGAAATGGATATTATAGAGCGAAGATACCCTGTCACTAATAAACAACTAATGAAACCGAAGGTGGTTATTGATTACAACAATAATATAGGAGCTGTAGATCGAACGGGCATGCTGCAAAGCTCTATTGCTTCTGTACGTAAAAGTGTCAAGTGGTACAAAAAAGTGTTCTTCCATTTGCTTGACATGTCACTACTAAATGCGCATTCACTGTATAAAATAAAAACTGGCAGCAATATATCAATATCAGATTTTCAGTTAACAGTAGTTAGAGAGATATTTGAAAGTATCATGTAGCTAAACCACGATCATCTAGCAATAGGACTGATGATTCTCCATTGAGACCGACTGCAAGACATTTCATATCTCATTTGGAAAAACAGGATTCGAATCAAATTCGAAAGAGATGCGTTGTCTGTTCCAAAAAGAAGGTGTGAAAAGAAACTACATATGGATGCATTTCCTACCATACAAGAAAAGTTTATTGGGTTTGACATGCTTTTTCTTATAGTATTTAGATGTATTTAGTCATGTTTGTGTTACTTTGGAAAAAAAAATTATTGTATTTTGTTATTTTTTAAAGACATATATACACGTTGGCGTGGTTTACAAGCCGGGAACCGCAATTTATATGGTGCGCGTAGTGCGCATGTTAAAACGAGAACCGCACGAACGCGCAAGCACTGAAAGTTCCCGTTTTCTAGGCCCGGCGGCATTCAAAAGTCCCGTCACGAAAGGGTTAAATGTACGTGTCTTAGACGCTTTTAGTGCAGCTTGCTTGTCTCATAAAATGTATATGCGTGCACCTTGGTATCGCCTTTCCAAACATTCCTAGGCACACTGTTCGATAGCCCGTATTTACGCTTGAAAAATTGTTAGAGTTGTACCTAACGACACCCAAATCTTGAGTTTCTGTCTTTAGATGTCTATTTCCACTTCTGCACCTGTTTTGGCTCCGTCTCTATGGATGGCTTCTGTAGTTTAGGATTGTTGGATTTCCATGTTTGGCGATCCTGAAAACTGCTTATTAAAGTATAACCTTTGTGTCGTATTATGATGTGATGTTATTTTGCAATTCTTGTCGAATTAAAGATGGTCTACTAACTCTTCTGGTTTGAAGACTGTATCTCGTTCCAGTCTAATGGTGCCCATTTTAATTTTTTATCTTCACCTGCGGGTGAAAGGAGGTCAGATTTAGCAGGAGTTCTATTGCCGCGATTGGACAGGTTTGAATTGTGCCTGCAATTGCTAAGCAAGCAATTTGTATATTTTACAGCAGGGCTTCTTCTTGTTTTTGTTTGACACTTGGCCATCACATTAACGATTCGTATATGACTCTAGATCTGATTATATAGCTAAGTAAGTCCAAAAGGTCCTCCTAGGCTTGAGTTCCCAGTTTTTTCCAATAAGACAACGGCAGATCTATAATGCTTTTGCGACCCTTTTGACAGTTTTTTGGAGATAAATATTCCAAGTAAATTTTTGATCTAACAAATACGCAGATGTTTTACTTCACTGGAGAATTCTAGCAGCGTTCCTCGCAGTGTGGGTTCCTTCTGAAGATCTGCTGTAGACGTAGAACAGGTTTTGCGGATTTTTCTATCCAAAGCATTGCACAACAATTCAATGGTCTTAATGTTTGGACTTGTGGTGGCCATTCTATTAACTGTAGGATATTTCTTTGCTGTAGACCATTTAAAATGATTATGTGTTGGCTTTCACGGTCGTTGTCTATTAAAGTGGTGTCTTCGGGGTTTTTGTCGTGTCATCGTTGTACAATTTGACGTTTCACTGATCATGCTCAGCTTCCTCAGAAGTTCTCTAAAGTGTGATCTTGTTGTCTTCTGCTACCTAGATTTTAGTTCGGTAGGTTCATTCCTGTATTACCTACCCAGCACTATTTTCCTTGACTGCATGTGTTCTTAATACAAGTATGGACAACCTACGTCATGTTGCAGGCCCAGCATTAATGTGCAAATACGTTTGCGGGCCCCGTTTAAAAGTAGTGCATTTTACAAAAACCGTTTTAAAGTAGTGCTCATAATTTTTAGCGATAGATATCAGACATGAAATAATACGACAATGTTATCCTAATGCAATTTATTCAAATAAGAAAATGAAATGAAAAAAATAGGTACAACATTATAATTAAGTCGTGAAATTTGGAATTATTACAAACTACGAAAGTTAAATAGCGACAACGAAATTAATGAGAAATTTGAGCTTGAATTTGGGAAACTAATCCATCGATGTTTGGATGAATTCCACTAATACAAAGACGTAAAGAATTTTCCCAATTGTCAGTCAGCCTTGTACGATGTTTGGATTTATTAACTTTCATCATTGAAAAGAACTGCTCGCATTTATAAATACTGCCAAACGCACAAATCAATCTTCTTGCGAATTTTCTAAGTTCCGCAAAATGGTCTTCTTCCTATTTTCTGTAGAAATCGCACAAGTCCACGTCTTCAAATTTAGAATTTAGGAGTGAATTTTCTTGAAGCTCGATTAACTCCATTTGCAAGAGTATTGGAGCATTTAGTACATTACTTTTTGTTGGAGTAGCAAATAAATTGAAACTGTCTTCCATCTTTTTAGAATCGCTAAATCTGTTCGAAAATTGCTCCGATAGTAACTTGAGTTCTTCAACATATTGAGCATAAGCAATATTTTCATACGCAGAGAGCGTGGTGAAATGGTAAATATTACCAGACAGCATCTGTGCCTCCCACAAGCGGATTTTGTTTTGAAACGCTTTCAAACGGCTGTACAAATCATTTACTAACTGTCCTTGTTTTTGAAGTTTTAAATTTAAATCATTCAAATGGTCTGTAAGATCGACCAGAAATGCTAAGTCACATATCCATTTTGGGTCCCTCAATTCAGATAGTGGTTTATCATTTATTTGCATAAAATCTCATTTCTAAGCTCACAAAAACCGTTTCAGCATTTTCCCTTTGGTTAGCCATCTGACCTCACAAAAATATGTTGCATCGTCATATTCCGTTGATATTTCATCCAAAATCTCCTTGAATTGACGATGGTTACGCCCTAGGGATCGAATAAAATTGAGGGTTTTTACTACCACATTCAAAACATTCTATAGTCGAATGGACTTAGAACACAAATTCTGTTGGTGGATAATGCAATAACGGACTTTAAAATCATATTTTTGCACATTTAATTCAGTTGCTTTTTCATACAAAATTCCGATGAAACCTTTACATATGTAAGCCGACCATAGAAGGTGCACCATCTGTGCATACACCAACTAATTTTGACCATGGCAAGCCAAAACTTGTGAATACCTTTAGAACTTCATTAGAAGTGTCCTCTCCTATAGTGGTTCCTTTTACCGGCTGTAAAGCAAGCAGTTCCTCAATAACAGTGTACTCTTTATCAACACCTCGAATAAATATAGCCGGTTGAGCTGTCAGACAAATCGGTGCTTTCGTCTAATGCTATGGAAAATGATTCAAAACTAGCCATACGGTCAGTCAAAGTTGGTTTTATATCATTAGCCATCATTTCTATACGTCGGGCAACAGTTCGTCTTGACAAACTAATTTTTTCAAATTCATTTTTCTTTTCAGGACACAAAACACTGCAAACTTCTAACATACACTCCATGACAAATTCTCTTTCGGCAAATGGTTTTAATGCCAATTTTTAACTCACTATAAAGCTAGTTTTCACAACATTATGAAGTTGTGTTCTTTGTTTATGAAACATTTGCTGCTGTTTTTCCAAATTTGCGGTAAGCTTCTGGATTTTCTCTTTTCTTATTTGTCCTATCAGTGAATGCAGCATAGGGTGCTTAGTTGATTAATGCCTCTTTAAATTGACTTTTTTCGTCACTGAAATTGATTCATTACACAGCGAACAAAAGAGGCCTACCATTGTGCAATATAAAAAGAATTCTTCAGGAATTGCCCACATATGTATGTCTTAATATTTCCTACTAAGAGTATATGAAGCCAATAACAAGCTTCTTCATTATTCCAGGTTTGTTCTGAGATAGTGGCAACAGTGGGTTCTTTGGGTGCACTAAATTAGAAGGGGGAAAA
>SMLS01067821.1:0-22884 GCA_004785975.1 Popillia japonica
AAGAATTAAAAGAAAGAATTCATCAAGAGATATATCGTATATCTCCTGAAGTCATTGACCATGTTCAACAAGAATTTAGCAATGGTCTTGGTTACTATCAGGTAGCCAACGGTGAACAATTTCAACATTTACTTTAATCATTATCATTGACATTAGAAAAATAAATGATAATATTAATAAAATAAATAATGTTTTTTTTCCATTTTTTTGTCGAACCTACATACGCTAATATAATCATATTTTTAACGATGTATACATAGCATGACACTCTTTCAATTGGCATGGTCGAAATTAGGTATTGCCATTTAAAAAAATTATCAATAACGTCATATCTCTAATGACGATTACGTCACAAATATGGTTCGTATGCCGAAAAGTGCCTTTGTTTGACACAAAGTCGACGTGTCAGAGAAATTTTTCGAAAAACTCACTTTCAGAAATAATGAACTTATTCGTTACTATTCGAAAGTACTGTATACATACATACATACATATACCGGTTGTTCCAATGTCGATGCTCACCACTGGAATATCTGTTATTAGAATACATTGAGCTACGGGTAAATGGGGAATGTTTTGCAGAATTCAATCCTCGCAACTATTCTTGTTTAAAATTTTTCAACTTTTTTCATTTTTAAAAATTTTGGAAAATCAAAAAGCTTGTCCATTGCTTTATTCCTCAATAAGCTGAATAACGCTAAATCTGAGCTCTCTTGAAATTTTACATTGTTGCGACAATTTTTTAAAACGAAATTTTTGATACACACACAAGTTATTAGCGCTAACTTTTGTTTTTCATACGGTGGCCATATTCGATTCGGGGTTTGTTAAATAGTGCTTAGAAAGTGCCTAACTATGAAGTTAATGATACTGATATACGTCGAAATATCATTTTGCAGAACAGTAGGAATGACTATAGTCTTGGTCTACTGAAAACCCACGTTTGGTAAATCAAAGAGGATGACAAGTTTGATTTGGTTTTAATGTCTGATGTGGTTTAATTGGTATGAAATTTTGTTTACATTTTTATTTTATTTTTTTAGTTTCTTTTTTGTTTCTATGATTTTGTTATCGTTTCGTTAGATATCAGTATTACTCAAAATTGTCTTCTCACTTTCATTTGCCATACTAAAGATTAATTTACGTGTTTATTAATATTTTGCTTGCAACTAAAAACATTCTAATCATGTTATATAACGTTTAAATGCACTTCTTAAGCTCTATCTAACAAATCTAACATCCAAAATGGCCACCACATGAAAAACAAAAGTTAGCGCTAATAACTTATGACAATCGGAGGTTTCCGTTTATATCAAAAATATGGTCTTAAAAAAGTGTCTCAATAACGTAGAACTTTAAAAGAGGTCAGATTAATCGTTATTCAGTTATTAAGGAATAATGAAATCGACAAATTGTCCGTTTCCAAAATTTTTGAAAACGAGAAAAGTTGAATCAAATTTGAAACAAGATTAGTTACGAGTATTGAATTCTGCGAAACATTCCCCGTTTAACTATTGTTCTATGTATGTATGTATTCTAATAACCGAGATACCAGTAGTGAACACCGAAATTGGGACACCCGATATATAGGTTAATCTATTGAAAACCAAACATATGAATTACCACTAACGGCAATTTTTTCGAAAAATCACACAAATTAACACACGTCGAATTTGTTTTGTAGGGGGATACATATGCGATATAAATTTAACCTACTAACTTCACGCACCCTACTAGGAAGGCTGGCCCTTCCTTATCATCATAAGAAACTGCGGTCGAGTGTTACCTCATTTGAAAGGCAATTAAATCTTCTTTGCAACGAGAATATACTTGCTGGATTTCATTGAAACCGTGAGACAAGAACGTGACGATAAACATTTATTTAACTCTTAATTATTTTTGCAGAAAAAGCATATCTTACTTAAAAAACCAAAAGATTAGAAACTGGTAAATAGCAAATAACCTTATTAAAAATATTAAAGAAGAGAAACAAACCCACAAAAAAAGTTGAAAACCCACAAGTGCGATAGCAAACTGGTGAAAATCACATTCTTTAAGAACTGCTTCTCACAAAATTCAAATATCTATACTTGTTTCCGAGATATTTGCCTTGGAAGTTTTAAGTGACACACCCTGTATTGTGTAACAATAAATCAATAGTTCAATTATTGTTACATTATTGTAAGTACTTACTGCGCCATCTTTGTGAAGACTATCTTTTTGTAACACTGCCAACTTTTGATAAAACTTCATAATATACTTTATAATATTGGATTGCTTAATTATTAGCTAATTCAACAACGAAGACAGCCTAATTAAAATCTGGACAGATGCCATGAGCAACTCCTTTGCTGCTTACGTACTTAAAAACAAACGAATTGCACACAACATCTTTAACCCTAGGATGCATATCACGGGCTTCTGAGGCCCAGAAACCTACTGCATCTCTGTGTAAAAATTTTTAGACGTTCATCCAGGGATTAAACGCATGTTTTTAGGGGAACATGTACAGCTTCCATGTTTTTTGGAAAAACATTTAAGTTATAGGCCGTTGCAGTCCCAAATCAAGTGTGGAAGTTTACAGCAATAACCACATCACTATAACAGTCTTGATTGAAAAATTGTGCAAGTTAATTGGAGATTCATATGGAATAGATTAAAGCAACCGGACATGATGAAATCTTCGCATGATCATAAGCAAAAAGCTTTAGTTTACTGAACATTAAACAGTCGTTAAACATACGTAAATATTATACAATGATGAAGTTTACACATTCAAAGAAGCATCTATTAAATCTGAAACACTATATTAGACGCAGAACACCAATTTCACATAAACTCAATGAAATATGACGACTGGAATATGAATTGCAGAGCCTGTGTGATTTATTGATAATAATTCTTGATAGTACTCTAAAAGTACAGACAGACTGTCTCTAAAGGCGAAACTGAACCTGGTCGTAGTTGAAGTAGCAGTGTATGCTGCTCTAATAAGCTGATACTATTCATTTCATTAATTTTTTACTCACGGTCGTTATCTACGAAGGTTTTTCTTTGGTAATTTTTAAAATACTTAATATATCTTAATAAATTTTGTAAATCATGAATACTAGTTGCGACTTCTTGATATAGTACCTACCTTTAAAAAACATCGAACTTGTTTTAACACAAGAATTGATTAATTTATTACACCATCGTTAAGTCGCATTTTGTATTTCATAAGAATTGATCAGCTTGTGTATGTGTTCAGCTAATTATAGTATCAGTGAATAATGTTAATTATCATAAAAAGCGACACAAATCAAGAAATCAAGTTTCAACTATTTTTTCCTATCCTACACTATGCGAAATCAACATCATCAACATGTCATGCCGTATATTTGTACCTACTATAGTTTAATTTCAAAAATATGCATACCCCGTTATATTGTACGAACATATTTCTCAATTTCGATTGCACATATGCCGATATGCTGCCGCATATAGCTTGTTACGTCGAATAATACCTACGGGGACTTAGCAATAGGTTTAACAGGTTTATGGTAAGCCGAGAACGACACGAAACCGAGACCGCAAACCGAATACAGCATAATATCGGGGTTGAAAGCGTTCAGAGGTGAACTAAGAAATCATGCATAAGGGGTGGGCGGCTTACGTAACGTAAAGGGGGTAGTCGGACGCGTTCAGGTTGGCCGTCGTTGCCGTGATGAGGAATTGATAGTTTCAACATGTCTACGCCAGCTGAACCAATTACGTCTTACAAATCCTTTAGGAAACCCGAACTCCCGGAGCGGTAGTCAAACAGTTGATCCCCGTCGGATCTGTCCGTCAGAATACGGCCCTTTTACTTTTACGCGAGACACTTGGGTCGTTCAAAAATAGACGATTTAGAACCGCAGATGTTTTACTTTACGGGAACGGGACAGTATGGTTAGTTGGATATCAGCAACAAAAAGAAATTAACCTTTTTTGCGTATGTATTCTGTCCTCGGATGTAATTCCTCGATTAAAATCGAACTTGGACTGGAATATAAAGTCGATACCTAACTAACATGATGGAAGCAAAATATTTGTTACTTAATAAAAACGTATTTGAAACTTCTGTATAATCAGGTGTAGTTTTTATTGAAAAACGACGTACCTAACCGGCTTACTCTTACCAAGATGTATCTGTTTAGTTTAACTTTTCATAGATTGCTATGTGTATGTACCTTTCTTCATAATTCGTTAATTCTGGAAGCAGCTGACGTACTTTTTTAAATACCTTAATTATATAAATATTGCAAGATAAGAAGTATCAGTAAGCAGCAAACCGTTCCCTAAACACTAAACACATACATACTTAGCTTAATATTACCAAAACAAAAATAAAATACCTTCAGGAAGAAGTGCACATATCCTTGACCAAAATTCGGGTGATACAAAATACAACAATCCCTAATATACAATTAAATATTCAACAATGAACCGGAAGGTGACAGTCATGCTGAAGATGTTCTGAAGTAAGTAACGAAATGGCTGTCCAGTACAGATATTATATTCTCAACTGAAGTTGTAATTTATTTTTCAAATATTTAATTGCATACGACGGTCAAGCAACAACTATGTATTAAGAATAGAAAGACTGATACAAGTTTTTAGAATTTACATTTTAAATATGTTCAAAGTAATTGCCATAATTAACCACTCTCTCCTTCCCTAGTCTAAAAGCGCTCAGGCAGCTGTCTTTAGGGATACTATAAAAAAAGACTTAACAGCGATGTCAATCTCTTTTTCAGACTGGAATCTTTTCTCTCTGAAATGTTTTTGAGCTCAAAAAATGGCCAGAAGTCACACATCGCCAAATCCGGTGAGTAAGGATGATCATCTATAATTTCGAATTTCTTTTCCGCTAAATGGTGATATCAAATGATTCCCTTTCTTGAACTTCATTGAACACAGTAGGCAAACCATTTGCAACATATTAGCGCAACCTTAGCGGTAACTGTCTTCTGATCTTCTAATTTAATTGCGGTCGCCAAACCCGTACTTCTAAAAATACTGCGTAAATACATAACTTTTTTCATTTCTCGTTGTTTTTGCACAATTGTAGTTTTCTTATCTTCATGTACCGAGACTCGGCTTTCTTGGCGAGTGGGAACATTAAAAAACGGTATGTACGTTTCATCACCAGTTACAATTTTAGAAATAATTTGATGCCCTCCAGTATTCAACGTTTCTAAAGTTGACTGGCACATTCTAACACGTTGTGCTTTTTGTAAATCTGTCAGATGATAGGGTAGAAACCGAGTTACAACCATTTTCAAATGTTAATCATCGTGCAATATTGATTGGACTCTATCATTGCATAGGTAATGCGGCTGTCCTCTTCCACCATCTTCTTCACCGCAGCAATGTTTTTGGGGTTAACAGCAGTTAAAAGAGGGCCAACTCTTTTTCTGTGTACCACCGACTTACAACCTCGTTGAAAAATTTATACTATCTATAAACAGTAGCCAATGACACTGTGAGATTCCCAAATTCCGATTTTAAACTTTCTTTACTCTCACATGCGTTCAAGCCTTTATTGAAATCATAGTAAATCATTATCCGAAAGTTCTGTCGTGATAATTCCATTTTTTTCGATAACAGAGTTTATTCTATGGAATATTTCTCAAACACTATTCAACCGAATTGCACAAACTAAACTGCAATTGGCAGATAAGATAACGCACTATTTAATAAACAACAATTTGTTTTGCACATGTAACTAGATGTTTCAAGACACAATCATTGTAGCTAATCCCTCGTATTATACACTTCATTAGTTCATCAATTTATATATAACATTCCCTAAGTTTAACAACATCATGCAAAATGCAGACTTTAATAATGTATGCGTAAAGGTAGTCTACAAATCAAAATCAAAATCATGTCAATAAGCATAATCAATACTACATCTTCTTTTAAAGGAAATTAAAAAAAAATGAACACCACTATACTTTGGCCAAATTTGAAAGTTTGTGTACTAAAGATCTTTATTGATCAGGATTACACTAGTGATTCTCTGACTAGCTCGTTCTCTCGATATGAATCCAATCAAACGTAAGTGTGATATTATCAGTCGGAGACTTCAAGGTTATCCAATTTATTATTAATAATGAATATTAATTAGTATTCAGTAGATCTAGAGTCCAATAAATAAAACGTAATAGTGTGATCTCTGTACATACTGTACACTGACGGGTGGACTCTCTGCCTCGGCATAGTACCTACATTAGCATAACACCGTCTGTACACCAACTTTCACTGCGCACTTTTCGCGCATTCGGATGATACAGGTTATGGTCATAAATTACGACCATTGTTCTCCTTGTCTTACAGGAAAAACAGTGTAACAAATTTTGTGGTTTATTGTAAGGAATTGTTCAGGTAAGACTGCGTGTGATGAAGAATGTGTTATAACGTGCCGTGATGTTTCTTGATGCCAGTTTAAATCGAGTGTCCGATTTCTTCTATATATACCGAGCCACAATTGCATGAAATCTTATAGATACCTTAATGGCTAAAGCGGGCAAAATTTTGAGAAATTTTATTCAAGGGTATAAAAATGCGTTTAACGTTTTGTTTCCGAAGAGTTCTATGTGATCCGCAAAAACCTAGATTTAAGAGAGAAGAATGCATATTTGTTGTTGTTGGGCTCTTTTGGACATCTGCGGAGTAAGACGCAAATTTATGACCCTTTGTATATTGCTAAGTATAACCACTATAGAGGAAATGGAAACGGATGATGCGCAAGGAATCTATGTACAGATTGTATTTGTGCTAGGCAATGATGGGGTTTGGCGAGAAGATATGGAGCCCTATGACTGGTGTCCCAATACACAAAGTGAGCTAAGTGACAATTTAATAAGAGTAGAGAACCGTTCACTTCAAATGAAATTGATGTTGATTATTAAAAAAATCCAAGAAACTTGATTAGAGTATTTCTACGTTGAGACCATACCTCAACCATAACTTGGGTTTTACATTTGCATATTCCAAATCAGGTATTTCGAATGCTTCAATGAAAATAATAGCTACAATCATGGAAAGGAAAAAATCCACAGCGATCTCAGAAGTTTGCTGGTACTATTGTTCTTGAAAGATAAAATACCTTGAAGCGAGCCTTTTTTCAGTTAACTTTCCTGAATCTAGAGATTGATTGTTATGGATTTGCTGGATATGCATTAGTGGATTATAATGATGGAATCAGTGACAGGTATTTTAATGAAGAATGTAGCATCATTGAAAATAAGAAGAAGTCCCGGTTTGATAGAAAATTAGAAAGAAAGTCGTATAATTATTTTTATTATTTATGAATTTTTAGCAGGCTATAATTGATGTGGTTTGAATTCTTTGGATATTTTACGTTGCCTGTCTGGTGTAACGTCATGTAATAAGGGAAGAGATGCAGGAGTATTACCCGTCTTCCAAGCCGAGATTAATGCTATTGGGAGATGTGCTGAACTGAATCTTAACAGGAACTATCGGAAGCAAAGCAATGCAATTTTCTTCGACAGTCAAGCAGCTATAATGGCGCTGAGTTCTAACACCATTAGATCGAAATTAGTCTGGGAACACTTAGGGAAATTCAACAATCTAGGCAGAGAGTACAGAGTTGCACTATGCTAGTTACCAGGACACACTGGAATCAGTGGCAACGAGAAAGCTAATCGATTACCAAAGAAAGCCGCCACAACATTGTTTGTGAGACCGAAATCGGTTTTCCGAATGGTGGTGAGCACCTATGAAGGAGAACTCAAGGACAGGAAGTAAAAACTCAGATAAATCTTGCTGGTCTGGAACATTCCAAGATATTCCTTGAAAACTTCAATAAGCAAAGAACAAAATTCGAAACACAATAGCTGCAATCCGTGCCAGTTATTTCGGTAAAAATGGTACTGGAGAGGGAACAATACTCACTTTGAAACCATCACAGCCTTTACAGTTTATTAAAGCTCTTAAACTGGATGGAAAGCTACAGCTATGGGTAAATACCAACATCTTATATGTCATGTAGGGGGCATAATAGATCATAGAGTCGCAGTGCAACATCACCCTCACCTCAAATTCAAATCTAATTCTGGTGTAATGTCAGAGGATTTAATTAATGAGATGATTTCACCTGTGTCAGAAGGAATTTTTTCTTTTATTAGTGCGGAGAAAACTTAAAGCTGTATGTGTGTCCTACTTTTGACAAGTTGTATTAAGACGACTTTGCGGAGGAAAACGATATGTCTCTTTAAAACCAAATAATAAAGGTAGCCTCCTTAGGGAGTGTAGTAATGATTATATTGAGAATATAATGTTTGGAAACAACGGAAAATTTTAAATCATTGGATAATACTAACTTTTCTGCTTCGGTGAGGGTGGGAGAAGACCATTTTTGATGGTGGATGGGTTCTGAAGATCGGATCTTGATAATCGAAAATCGGATGATCAACTCAAACACATTCTTCACTGGCTACAAAATTCGTTTTGTTGCCAGTGCAAGCAAGACAAGAAGAGACTACATTCTTTTTTTTTATTTCATTTCGGATATGTTTGTATACATGTTGATATAATTATGATTAATTTTAGTAGTATTGTGCACCTTTCGTCTATAACATTAACATAACATCTGATTGTGAGCGTGTAAAGATACATATATAACAAAAAAAACTAATTTATTTCGAGTTCAATTACAAGCTGTAACAGAAAAAATAAGAGCACAATAAATATCGGAGACGATATAAGCGGAACAATAAGTGTCAGTGGCATTTTTATATCTTAATAGGTGCGGCTACTGACTATAAAATAAAAATACCCGTTCGAGTTGACGTCGTGTCATCTCTCCTTTTGTGAACGGCGACTAGTTTTTCATTCCTTTTTGAAGAAGGCATCTATGCACTTGTTATCGATGCTGTCGTTTCGTTCGCCAGTAGAACTATAGCGGTGACGGTTAATATGATCGTTTTCAGATATGTTTTATATGAATAAAATAACAACGACATGGCCATCACGCACATGATCGTCGGTTACTGGAGTGACACGGACCATATGGCGTTACCTGACTAATCGCGTTAAACAACGTGTACAAGCGCTAACGTTATCGGCGATTGTTTCGGCATTATCGTGTTTTCGTTTAATCGAATACCCGTCCCTACATCATTATTTTATTTGTCAACACGTAGATCATTTTAAAACGCAATTTGTATCGGTACTATAAAACAACATTATATTTGTTTTCTGTAGCAAGTTTTTGTTCTATTGTAGCAAGTTTTTGTTCCATTCTTGGATGAAGAATATTTAATTATATATACAATAAATTAAGAAGCATGAAATACATACAGAGCGTTAAAAAAAATTCACACCGGTTACATTTCTATTTTATTATACAAAAGTATGAAACCCATTAGTTTTACTTCATAAAATTGCATAAATGCTCTATTTTTATAATGTCTGACATACCAAAAAATATTATAATTAGTACCACAATAAATTCTGATTTTCAACACACCATCAGAAAAAAAGACGAAAAAGATTAAGCGGAAAGAAAGCGAAATAACCGAAACTACATTTAGCAATCCACATACGGCTATTCTGGTAGGAATACGAATTCGCACCTTGATACAGAAGCTCAAAGCTCCCCAAATCCTTTCCCGGATTTTGTAGACGAAACCGACTCTAAACGTTTATATGTATGAGTGACCATTTATCATTCAGGCTCGTACACCCTAACGGTTCACCATCACCGCTACTACCACCGCCGTCAACGTCACCCTTACACCCTTGTAGCGCCCTTAACGCCCAATGCCGACGTCCCCATTACTACGTCGGGGACACTCATCATCGCCACCGCTTACACTACTTATTTATTGTGCGTTCTGTGTTATTGTATCCTGTTGTAATTGAAATATGCATATAGACGTTTGAATGTTTGTGTATTCATATATCTACATAAATATGTATGGATGTAGCTGTAGACGCTTATGCAATAGCAAAAAAGTAAACTATAGTATTTGCATAATGATTAATGGTGCTTATTACCCTTGTTGGTTTTAAAAAGTCTAAGCTGCGCTGGTAATTCATGGCGGAATATTTGCTTTCAACATTGGGTTTTTCATTGAAAATAGCGTTTTTCATAAGTGTACTTTTGCGGGTATTAATGAATCAATCTATTGGCGTCGTACAGTTCACTTAATACCCAAACCCATGTTACCTCTTTTAGATATGCAACCCATTTAACAGTATGGTAATACATATTTAAAAATAAAATTCCCCCGAAATTTTTATTTACATATATGTATTACACAATTAAAATTTTACAGGTTAGGTTCATACTGTAAATAATCACAACTAAGTAACAGAAAAATAGTTATAATAAATGTTGAAAGTGGTTCTGTTGTTATCTAAACGTTCTTCTAAATGTTCTTCTACGGTAATATTATTTATTTCTTCTCGTGTAGCTGCTTGAAGTTCTTCTAAATTGTGTAACACCTTTGGTTAATTTTGTAGGTCTGCCAGTAGGTTTATTTTTGCAAAAGCAATATCCATCTTCAGAACGATAAATTAAAATATGCCTGTGATGTTTCAGTGCATCGTAATCATTGATTACTAATCAATATCAAAATCTGGGAACGCTTCAGTGAACTGCTCAATACAACTTTGTAGAAAATAATTCCAATTTCCATTATCATCTCGTGTGCCACTTCTGTAACCACTTCACTGTAAACACCATTATGATAATCTGAAACAGCAATTATTCTTGTTTTCATAGGCAATGCAATTAATGTGCTACAAACTTACCAAGCATGCTTATTTCCTGGTAGATTAAAAAAAACATCTATGATAATTAACGAAAATGCAGGAATAAAATAAAAATGAAAACAACGAGGCAAACGAGGCGTATAAAACCTGTCAAATATCAACCTTGCAACTTTCAGGTTAGAGATATTATTTGTTTTACCAACATATTATTTACGTCATCTTCCGTCAGAGATCACGTAGGTTTTGATTTTAAATGAAAGCTCTGTACGTTAAGCAAACGCAAATATTCTATGTAGGCAAGTTTATATCGAAAGTTTTCGCTGAAGATTAGTGATGAATATAAACAACACCAAATCCGTTAGAGGGTTAGTGTAGACTAAAAGAATGTTTGGTATTATATTTCTGTATATGTATGTATGTAAAATATATATCTTTTATTATTTGCAACTACCAAACCACTATCAGTAATGTGCATCATGGCAAGAGGTTCTGATACTGCTTTCAACTTGATATTTTTTTTATTGTCGTTTTCGTCATACTTAGTACGATGAAATGAAAAACTGTTATCATAAAGAAAACCTTCTGGACAAAAACAGGACAATCCAAATTCAAAACATAAAAGTTCCAAAAAGCTTTTGGAAGTATTATAACTTATATTATTTCACTACGTACTATCTTATTATCCAGATAGTTTTTCCACTTGTTAGGTCAATGATAACACTGCATTTCGAACAAAAGTCAAATTTATTTTATTTATTATTTATTTTGTTCGAATTGCAGTGTTATCATTGACCTAACAAGTGGAACAACTATCTGGATAATAAGTTAAGAGGTCATAGAAATACATGTATTAAATACATACTATATGTATATGATTGTAGCATTATAAGGTGAGTTCTAGTATTTTCACTAAATAGTACTCTGACATCGATTTAACGTACCTATAATTTTCAATTTCTATACTATTTCATTTTTCTTTATTGCTTACATTTTTTTAGCTGCAGGGGCCGATTTGAATCAGACTGGATTTGGTTGTTATTGTAGTACCACCTGAACAGTTGATGATCGAATCTTATACATATAATGCTGATCAAATAGATGAATAGATTGCTTCCCAAAAGTTTAAATTAAATTTTGTTGCCTGAATTCTACAAATGTAGGTCACTGTGTTATAAACGTTCTTAAGTTTGGAGGTTTGGAGTAAACTTGTATTTTTTAAATAGAATACTCTGTATATTTTGACGTATTCAGAAGGAGTATTTCTTCCTAATAAAAAAAAATTAAACTTACTTAAAAATTTACTAGTTTATTTCTAACAATAAGTGTAAAGTTTTAATATTATTTTCTCTTTTTGTAAAAAAGATAACTTCCTATTTACAAAGAATATCTAAAATGTCTAATAGAATGTTTCAATTTCTGTACTCTCCGACCTATGCAAACACGAAATTGGTTCTATTGCATTTACTGCATTTCGAATATAAATTGGTGCTATGTTGCTTCTGTGGCTGCGCCTAATCCTGTACACATGTATTATTACAGTATCCTTAACAAATCTCCAAACGAAAAAAAACACAATAGTGTAAGATTTGTACTTCTATGGGGCCACCTTACCGGGCCTTCGACTACTTTTTATCTGCATTTTGAGTTTAACAACAGATATATGGGCCGACCAGCCATAATTTTGAAAGCAAATATTGGGATATTCAAAAATTTGAAATTTATTCCTTAATAATTCCAAAGTTCATAGAAGCTTTCATAGAAAAAATGACAAAGGAAAATGTTCGTTTGTGTGTCCCCATTCCAAATCCGTCATTTGAAATTTTGGTTTCGTCTAACCAAATTATATTGTTTTAAAATCTGGATCACTGTAAAATAATGTCTGTAAACAAAAAAAAATAGTTGTATTAGAAAAGAAAGATGAGAGCCGTATTTTGCGGCACATACCTGGTAATACAGCATGTATTATTCGCATTTTATAGGAATGATCGATTCTGGTTTAATATACAAGGTAAGACATATATTTTAAATTATTATACTCCTTAACAATTTAAGTTAATAACAAAAAGATAAACGAAATCTAATTGCTAAGGAATGAGATTTTAATGTATCTATAGGAAATACCGCTGGAATACGCTGATTTTGCGAGAGAATGGGTTGGGCAATTTTATACAAAAATTTAAAGGAACAGGGTATATAACTGACTTACTATGATCAGCAAGACCAAGAATTAGTGATGTCCAAGTTGCAGAGATTCTTCATGAACCGCTATAAACCGAAGATGCTGTTTCAATTAATTGAGACAGAATTGACTATCTAGGTACGATTGGATGGAAACTGAATCCGAATGGTTATCCCGTGTTTTATGGAACCACATTTTACTCTAAATTTTGGAATCAATACTCATAACTGTATATCCCGGCCTATAGAGAATGTACAAGAAATCGTTCAAGGTCTTCATGACAAGAAAGTCACCGTTATACGGTTTTACAGCTGATTTTGTCACTGGTGCGTATTTCTACGAGGAAATGCAGAATGGAGAAGCCGTATCGGTAACGGTAAACGGTGAACAATACTTGCAAATATTAAGAGATTTTGATATTCGACTGCTGCAAAACGAATACCACGGAATTGAAAACATCATTTTTATGTAGGATGGAGCACTCCCGCTCATTTTCCTGCCAGTAAAAGTATTGTCAATCAACGTTTTCCAAAATCGTGTATTAAGCAGACATTCCGCAAATTCATGGCCACCCAGATTCTCTGATCTTAACCTAGCGAATTACAGGTTGTGGGGATATTTAAAAAATCTAATTTTTAGAAGACGACCAACAACTCTATAAGAATTGAAAGACAATATTGCGGGACAAAATGTGATAGAATGCTAGAATTTGGAGCAAAGGTAGGTAATCTTACAACAACAAATTACAGGTCATATTGAGTAATTGCCTTAACTGGTTTTGAGCATACTAAATCCCATACCTTAAGTAAATGGATTTCGTTTATTTTTTTATATTAACTTGATTTGTTGAAAAGTTATAATAATTTAAAATATGTCTCTTACTTTATGATAATCATATATTAAAAGCAGATAACTCTTTTTCGTTTTGATTACTAGAAACACTACATTCAGCGTTGACTTTTTACTAATATATTTACTTTGGAGCAATTCCTAAACAATTCATTGAACTGTATAAACTCTGCAAATGGTCCATATGCTTAGATATTTGGTACACATAAGTGTTTTGTAGTGTAGCTTACATTTTTATAAGCTATAAGTGTGTAGGTAGTAGAACTAGATAAACGCAGCCATAGTGTTTATTCACATTTACATATGTTATGTATTTCTAGATTGGTATAAAAAAACTTATCTAGAACGGTGGACTCTTTAACTATTCCTACATACTACCTCTTTATTCTTTTCTTACCACCGAGCCAACCCTCCGAATGAACGTTGTTTTTGTGCTTGAGATTCCAGCGCCTCCTCCCCCTTCTTTAAAAAACTAAACTAATCACTATTCATTAAGGTAAAATTTACGTCGCAAATCATTCTGGTGCAAACACATGAATTCACATATAACATACATCTTTTGTTGCTTGCATAAAAAAAAGATTTATTGTAAGTTTTAATGATAGAATCTAGTAGTACCTACGACTCTAAAATAGAGAAGTTTTCACATCAAATTTTTTAATGAACAAAATATTGAGAATTTGAAAGTATTGGTTAATGAATATTTACTCCAGACCTCTATATACCTAAAAAATTAATCACAAGAAAAGGTTTCCTATCTTTTTTAATTATTTAAACCTAGGTAACATCTTGTCACTATGCAACTGGGGAAGCTGCAAAATATGTGCGATACGTTTGCTTAGCACTCATCCACCTAACATCATAGGAAAGGAAGCTGTTGTTTTCCACCGTAAGACGAAAATAGTAATACAATAATACAATAGTAATACAACAATGGTAGCCAAACTATTACACGTAAGTTTCATTACAATAGAAACAGTAAAATTGAAATAGATTGAAAAAGATAGCGTACAACTATGTAAGTATGTGTAAATGCTCCGATATTTTAATATGAGCATGAAACCATCGAAGAAAATTTGCAATCTGTGGAAGTAAGCAACTGTAAGCACGTCTTATGTACACTCAAGGAAAGTAAAGATTGGACAGTTTGCATATAACAACGTATTGAAAATGTCCAATCTTTACTTTCCATGAATGTATGTATGTATGTATGTCAGAGACGCGGGTTCCTTACAAATAATCTTAATCGCGATCATATGATAACTACAGAGAAGGGTTTGTCGTTCTTGAAGTGCAATATGGACGAGTTTTTGCGCCCATTCCCTAACCGTACAAAGCCATTGATTCACTAGAATACATCACAGATCAAGCAGTACTCAAAGAAAAGGTAACCTTTTAAGTGAATCAGCTGAAGAAGAAGGAGACCAAAGTCCAATGAAGTAGAGGTTGGCCAATGAAGTGTTGGCAATATTGCAAATGGTGTGATGTTTCATTTGACCAGTTGGTCAACGGTTGTTTGAGGAAAAACTATCTTATGTGGTCAAACAAGGCTATTCCTTTAGGACAATGCTTTTTTTGGTAAATAAATTATCTCTCAGTCATAAAGTCATGCATATGTTGTTTCGCGTTCATGGTGACTTTTTACGCGCACTCTTGAATTGTCTTTATCATTTCAAGCTACTCTATGTAAATTATACGGTTTGTGTCCCAGCGTGACCTTGTTGACGAAAACATTCTTCTTAATTGCAATTAAACATCGCCAAATCTGCTAGCTACTCGTATGTGGATGTACCATATTATTATCATATGTATATATTATATTGTTGAGGTGTAGTTTCCTCATTTACATGATCCGAACTTTCGATATTAGTTGTACTGATACAGCCAAAATTTAGATCGATAAACAACTTATGATTTTTTTTATTCTGTGATTTAATAAATTTCGCTTCATTCGTCCACTTCCTTTTTAGGTCGAAAATTTTGAAATTTGTAATTGTGATGGCTTTTGCCACGATTTTCATGCAACCTTCGGGTTCTAAAAAGCATCGAATAAATACGAAAAATTACAATAGATAGAAAAAAGCTAAAGCACGAAGTGTAAAATCACGCATACCAAAACATTTGTATAGAATTCCTAGCTAATTGATTTATGCTTCTAATCTACATCAAAGAAAAAATTGTTAATTAATGTAATGTCTCAAATGTTAACGTCATTTGGTATCCTCTTAAGGAGATGCTATATAGACTAATGTATACGCATATAACTCTACCAGTTAGGGAAGTAAATTTTAGGAAATACGTTATTCGAATAGTTCAGGAATACTAATATGTAATTTTCCGATAATTTTGTAAGTTTAACTTCCCAACGTAGGTATTATAATCGCAATACGATTCAAAGCGATCGCTATTAGTTGGAAAGCCCTAAATCAAACCATACCGTATGTATGCGAACAAGAACGAGGGGATACGGTTCGAATAAGGAGTTTACCGGGATCAACGAAAGGATTGAAGAGATGTAAAGGTATCGGAGTCGTATCATGAAGCGGACGGTAGGAATACGACAAAACACACTTGACTACACTCCGGATGGTGTCTTAGAGCATATTTACCCGGGGTACAGCCCCGGGTGTAAATTTCAACGGTGATGACTTAAGCCTTCGCTTTATCCCCTTTTAGCCGGTGCTGATTTACGGACGCAGTGGCGCGCGGGTCGAGAAGTGCAATTAACAAGGTTAGCCCGGCTAATCCTGTGAATGATGTCCGCACGCGGTGACGGATCGTTTGGCCCGCAGGTGTGGCGCGGATCAGCGGTGGTATCATGCGGGACCCCCTTCACGAGAGCTATCGGTTCGACTCCCGCCAAACAAATCCGCCAATTTAACCCCCTTACCCTACTCTTCACCTACACGTTCCGGCCTAACTGTACACGCTGCCACCTCCGAAACGCCGTCTCACCCCATCTACCCACACCGTCATTCCAACCCCGCGACTATTAACATGACAAATACTAATATATTTCACGGCTTTTACGGGATTTTACAGATGAAACTGATATATTTTTGTATTTTACTTTTCTTTTGTTTGCCCTTCCTTCTTTCGTCTTCGAGTGTATCGTTACAGACAATCTCCAAATAAGACGTTTTGTATTTAGAAATATTTATGTTAGAATGTAGTCCAGCAAATACGACCCAAATACAATTACAGTTGTTTGTTTAATTATAAAAATTTATTAAAATCATTTAAATTTTATAAATTGTCAAGAATGAAATACAGAAGTTTCACGACTGAATTGTCTACATTTTGTTTTAATACTATACTTTTCATGGATGATAATAAATATACATCCCGATATATGTACATCGGATAGGAATAAGAATTTTTAATAGGCAATCAACCAATGACTAAAGAAATTAGAAAAAAAGAAAAAGTTTTGTTAAACAAATATTTGTGATATGCAACAGGATAGTAGCATAGCAGCATATCAATTATTAAGTTCGTATAAACGTGTGTAGGTAGTTTTGTTCTCAATAAGATACAAACTTTTCAATTTTTTTGTAATAAACAGTGGCGTTTTGAGTGTTGACAAGTACTGTCTCAAATATAAAAACCAACTATTTTCATTGAGTATTAGTTTTGATTTCGTTAGTGTTCAGTTCAAACTTTTTGACGAATTCTTGCTTCTATAAATACTGAATGCCTCAATGCTTTTTTGTATGGATTAGACAATGGTAATGCGTCAGAAGCTAGAACTATGTATTTACGCCAGGGTGTTATCCAAATAACCACTTTCCATGTTTTGAAACGTTTACTAAACTGCATCTCTCTGTTTACCAGAAACTTGAAGTTTTGCAAGCTCAAGGGCTATCATTGGACAACGGCTAGAACTCCACAACTTGATGACAATGTGCTTCAATTTATTGACAAACATTCAGAAATTAAAAAATAGAAAAATATAATTAACAACTCAGATTAATAGCATAAAATTAAATAAACCGATTGTATAAAATAACAGATCGTAGTTACCATGACATTCTAAATACAAATAAATCATCCGGTTTCCGATTACCCAGCTTGGAAAGAGTGTATACTGGCAGAAGTCTCATAAGGTTAGTTTTTGCGAACGGAACCATAAATGTGGTGTCATACCTCGTATTTAAGCTTGGCACAAGAAATGACATTCGCTGAAGAAGGAATGGACAATCAATACGATTATCGAGAATCCCTTGCATTTGAATCTCACCTGGCGTTCAAGGACAGCATACTGTGTTTTGACAGAACTTCGACCTGTGAGGTACGCATTTCTGGCTAACTTCCATCCGACCTATAAGTTATAAGGAAATCTGATGCATATAAGGGATACCAGATGAGGCAAGTATATTCTAATTTACTGAACACGTAGGCATACAGGGTACAGGGTCTTGAGTACTGCATTGTTAGTAAAGTATTTAGAAATTCGCACTATAAATCCAAGAGATTTGTAAGCATTAGAAGATATGTATGTTATACACGATTTGAAAATAAAGCTGGAATCGAATATTACTCCAAGATCTTTAAACTTAGAAGATGTTGCGAGCTTAGTACCGTTGATGTGATACGATCTAGGAGATACTTGTAAGGAACGTGAATATGTAACAACACAACATTGATAGAGTACGTTTAAATTTCTTCGTAACCTCTCTTCATCGCTTGCAAGGTAATCTCACAAAAGATTTTAATATTGTCAGCGTAACCAAGGATTGGACAATCGATTTTAACCAATAACTCGTTCACATACCAAACGAACAGTAGAGGTCCAAGATTGGATCCTTGAGGGACGGCGGAAGATGGAAAAAGTCGTCAGAAACGTAACCATTATAAGTGTCATAGGACCGTCTTTGATTCAGGTAAGATTGGATCAGTTTTAGAGAGGAAACCAAACGACGATGATTTCTCAAGAAGAATTCCATGTTCGATTGAATCGAAGGCGTTTGAAAAGTCTGTATGTAAAACATCAACTCTCCCTCTTCTGTCGAGAACTTCACCCACAAACTGAGTTAATGTTGCCAAATTGGTAACTGGTATGCCACAATTTTGGCACGATTCTAAAAAAATGTTTTCAGTTAACATTTGGATTGGTATTATCCACAATTATTTACCATTTTTCTTCCTTTGCCATTGAACGGTGATGCACATCTTCATTTACCTGCCATAATTGGAAAGTTTATGTGGTTCATACATGACGGTCCACCTCCACATCTTGCCATCGTCCCAAAACAGTATATACAATGTGCAACAAAATAGGAGAGGTGAATTGTAGAATGACCCAACTACTGAACCGAAATCTTAAAAAAATAAATAGGTACCAATGGTGTTAAATTACATGATATTAACAGGTACCTAATAGTTTAAAATTTTCAAGCAAAAGATCTAAGATTGCACGCGATACATAATAAGTTGCGCCATATTGCATTGTTTTCGAAAAAGTCAGTCCCAATTGCACCACCTGAAATATGTAGGTACCACGCAGTTACTTTTTAGGCATGCGAAGATATATCCGTGTATCGCCTGAGTCCATCAATGTCGTCTTTTTGTTTATTTGCACCTATATAGCCAGACAATTCGAAATTGGCTTCATCAGACAAAAATATGTTCTTTAAGAAATCAATATCAACTTTCCACTTCACATTGTAAATGCAAGATTTCAGCTACACTATTGTTTGCAACATTCTATGCTGAACGCCTACTCTATTTCTAATGCTTCTAGTTTTCTCATATTTTTCAGTCCAACAGTTCAGTAAATATAATCACATAGCTTTTCTAGAATTGCTTTTCCTGTAGAATATTGACAACTTAAATTCATAGAGCGTTTGTTTGTAAATATATTAGAAACTAAAATTTGATGTAAATGTCTATCGCTAATACTTCCGTTATTAAAATGTATATACATACGTGGATTCCCGCACATTAAGTTAAGCACAACTATAGGTTTAATGATATAAAGTGTACATTGGTACCATATGGTCTAAGTGAATCTTGTATCAGTTGAAAAGCAATTTTCGTGTGGATTAACGCTATAATCTACATTAAATAAATGAATAACAGGTGCGATAACCACGTAAAATTATTAGCAGGCACTCATGGTTTAGTTAGTCTATATAGGTCGCGATATAAATTTCATATTAGTGACAACTCTAGTGGTCATTATCAGTGCTCATCAGTGCATTGAATGACGGAAAACAAGTTTGCCAGATAAGATATTGTGGACGACTACCGTATTAGTTCGTGATATTATGTGTATTATCCATGGTAAATACAGCGATGATGGTGTTATTAATTATCCACTTACAATTATTAATTTGTAATTTAATGGTTTCGCCACTCACTAGGTCGCTCTATATGAACGACAATTTAGATTAGAAATGGAAATTGTATTTTTCATTGTAGTTTGAAATTTTTCTTTCGCTTATTTAATCTTTCTTGTTGTAAATGATATTCCTAGTGTAACAAACTTTATTAATGCATTATTCGAGAAACATATTATTGCAGCTAAAAGATATAAGTTGACAATATATACATATACTAGAAATATCGCAAAAACTCCAACTAAATCTTTTAACTAACGAACCAGAAAATGAGACTAGTGCAGAATTCTGATTCTACAAACTCTTCTATCACAGAAATGGTTACACTCGTGATCATCAAGAATATTAAAGGCTATATGTATTAAGCTATGAACGAAAACTCGTTAAAGTACAGTATGGGCCAAAAGTTATTTTGTGCTTTTTACATTTTCGGCAAATCAGAACTAAAATTTGCTGTAATAGATTATCTCTGAATCGCCAATATTTCAAATCTGATATTGTCTCTTAGCCAAGTTAGAGGTGTATTACTTATTTCTTCCAAGGTAACATAGTATAAAAAAATCTGAAATGCCTAGCTAGAAAATTGAATTCTATAAATCTATCGTCTTTGAAAATTCACCAGAACAACTCCTTCGAAGTATTGTTCACCATGTTAATTATAATAGAATTATTCGATCTTCAATTTCATTCACTTTCAACATGTAAGGTGTATCCTGTAAATAAATAGATCGGAAATATAATACACAGTACACAACCTGCATTGCTTTTCTGGGTTTATATAGATTTACAGCTACCTACATATTACTGCCAGAAAATCATTTTTGCATTACCTTTTAACAGTAAATTTACAAAATGGAAAAGCCTTCCTGTTGCGAAAGGAATAAAAGTTTTTGCCAGTAAACAGAAACTGAGCAGACCAAAAAAATGATTTTTGTACACAAAATTAATGCTATTAATGCTAAGAAAGAAACATATTTGCGCTCAATTACCTATGCCATTTCGCTTCAAAAGTAAACTGGAAGAACTGTAATACATCAGTTGCCATGATAAACCATACCAAGCTTAAACTAATCTTAGTTTATGTAGATTACAACTTGCAAGTAGTACAATACGGGATAATATATAAAAAAAACATAAACAGGTTAAAATAAATACAAAGAATGATTTAACAAATTGGAATACTCCAAACAAAAGCGCTTTAACCTTTTCTGCCAGATTAATATCATACACATAAGCGAACGATTCGTTTACTGACTAACTGTACAATAGATGTGAAGGTGTATAACATACTTTAAGTTTATAATACAGTTATTAAAAATAATCGAGCAAAAACTAGCAAAACTCGATCTTTTTAAAACGAATTAGGAGCAATAATGTTTAGTATTCGAGCAATTAATAAAGTTAGGGTGACCTACAATGCTGTTTTTATGGCTGCTTTATTGGAGTTTAAAATCTGACAAATCAAAACTAACATTTTTTATCTGTGGTGCGTAGCGCTTCTCGTTTTCCACACTGTATTGATTGTCGAATTACAAGTAGTAGGTAGATACGGTTGGTTCTAGGTATTGTTACAATATTGCCTCAAAACAATTAATATTGTGCTATTAGTTGAATCCTAGAGAAACGCGCTATAACATCACAGTCAAAAGTCAATGCTCGCAACTCTGATCTGCAACTGCCAAAGAACAGTATAGAATTGGAACTGTAAAACACCCCCATAAAGACATAGAAGAATCACCTCGCACAATTTTACTGGTTTAGAACTATTAGGAGATCCATATTTTTTTTAATTCCTGACACTTAATCTGAAATAGCACTTTATGGTAAAACGATGATATAAGGGAAATAAGTCATGAGCAAAAACAGTGTTTTGCCAGTGACTTGTGACCTATAACACCCGAGTTCCATACACTAATTTATCCAACACCCCTAGAATTTCGTTAAAACAGTGTTTTGTGATGATGACAGTGATATTTTTATTTGACAAATTATTCGGTTCAACCACGCTCAACGATAAGAAAAATAATTAAAACTCACTAGTGACTTATAGACCACTTTAGATTGTTGAAATGACCATGATTATGACCTGATAATTTAATGGTGTTGCATACAAATTATTTTTGCACAAAATAATTAAATGATCTAGTACCATGTAGGTACTATCTACTAGATCAACGGCTATCGTGAATTAGAATCTTTAGAAGCTCTTCCTTAGACTAGTTTTTCGAGTTATTCACCATTCTGAACATGACATCTTTAACACTAATAAAATAAAATCGGTTTTGTATTAAACAAAAAAGTATGCAAAAGAGAATATCGTAGGAAAGAAAGATGAATCAACTTTGCTAAAATCCAAGAGATACACAAGGATGTGATCGCGTTAAATACATATATCGCTACTTCTTCTTGTATCCATAAATATTTTAAACTAAAACAGCCTATTTTCTCTGATTTCCAATAGAATTTCTGATGAAACATAAAATGTTTTTCATATCCGATGGTCGGTTAGTGCGAAAAAGTCGAATTATTTTTTGACAAATCAAATTTCATTTTTAAATCATTTTCGAATGTACAGATGTCTCATTGAATAGAATCAAATGAAAGTTATATTCCTTAAGTGAAACACTCTATCTTTTATTTTACATATGCATGAGTTTCTTTGGTTGTTTCATCCCAGGAGCATCATGAGTTTCACATTAGAATCATTTTGAAATAATAGCCTGTCTACTACTAATAAAGTACAAT
>SMLS01067824.1:0-41235 GCA_004785975.1 Popillia japonica
AAAAAAGTTCGATCTGCCACGGCGTCATTAAACATGCTGCATATGTGCAGCTAATTTTAAGATAAAGAATACCTACATACATCTGATCTCAATAATTTTTTTTAATAACTTTTATAGTGCCGTATATAGCAAGATTCGACGCACTAATGCGCCACTTGTATACAATCACCCTGTACATCCTTTTTTGAGTTGCTAATTTACTGAGCGGAAGGAAACAAAGCATGTTAGCTTGAGTTAACTAATCTAATTATTCATCTCTCTGACGTTTGTCTTGTCTTAACATTGAGGAATTTGTATAATGTAAATATATTCAAATTGTTTAGGAGCCGGGACCAGACATAATTTCACAATTGTAACTTCGCCAACCCTTTGTGCATAGCGCGATACTAAGGATAGCTTGTCCGGAATTAAGTTAATACCTCCCGCACACTGTCGGTTACGTCTGGAAAGTTTTCAGCGTTACATAAACAGCTAACGTTACCTTCCAGATGCAGAAGGTTGAGAATCTTACATTTGCGTAAATTTACAACGAAGTAATTAGAATAAAATTAGATTTAAAATGTTATAAACGTAGATATAGTAGCTTTGCAATTAAAAATAGTCAAACATTTTGTAACTGATTTTGCTTAATTCCTGTACTGGACTGACTTCAAGAATAACATCAAGAATAGATTTTCAAGGTTTCCAGGATGATGACACCTTAATGTGTAATTAATACGACATATGCAAATTGAAACAACCAAGGCTACTTATTCTGTATTCAAATACAAAATCATATTAGTGCAGTGTTAGAGCCAAAAGTTTTGAAGAGTTTTTTTTTCATATTATTGGAGTCGTAGAAAGGATGAACAGAAAAGTTTTGGTGACCAATACATGTTGAATCCCTGTCGGATGCCGTTATTTGTAATAAAGTTAGAGAGATGTAGTATAGTTATACTGACGATTAAGGTTTCAGGTTAGCCATTATTATTATTATTATTATTATTGTCTGTTATTTTTCTGTCACGAAAATTTTAGGGCGATGGCTTCAATACTTATCGATTTATTCTCCTTCTGAGTAACGTGTTCAAGACGAAACAACTCTCCGTATTTCCATTAAAAATTGGAAATTTGGAATTTATTTAGGATAGTTGCAGTTAGCTCTACCTTTATACTTCACTCACCGCTATATCGGCAACATTGCTTTATTTCGAAATTGCGCCAGAGTTTTTTGACGGTTATGAATTCATCTTGTGTGCTATCGGGCTACATTTTACATGGGAAAATTAAAATTTCAGGCGGTCGATGCAAGTCGCATGCATATTCAAAAACAATTTTTGTTCGTTGCACATGTTGGCGCGCGTCTGTTTAATGTAATTTGTAATCAGCGCGAACTATGATGAATTACTTCTGTCCATGCGTCTATGTACGTAATTGCACGGTACGGCTATACTATGCATGGATATGTTTTTGAAATGCAAATTTTCCAAACGGTATACTACAGACAAACAACAGCAATTGAAAAAGATTTAGCTCTATTTTTAAATTGCTAATTACGTATGTACATATATCTAATTCATTCACTTTTAATTACCCATTAAAAAATACACACGATTAATCATGATAATTATTCTGGAATTAACTAAGAATATATAACGTACTAGGTCTTCCAAGTTCTTTTATCTGATAGTTATAAATTGTGTTAGGATTTAACCATTAAACAACCATTTCAGTTATAATATGTAGAAGTGATTTCGGCAGACATTACAAACGAAAGTTAGTAAATAATGAAGAAAAATAGCTACTTGGTTGGATTATATGTCAATATCAGGTTAATATACTATTAAGTCAAGTTATAGTGACATTTGTTTGAGAACTGTTAGAATTTATTTAATTTCTGTAATTATAATATGCCAAAAATATTTCTGATATCAATCAGAACTCGGTGAGCGATAAGTTAACATAAATAGGTAAAGAATAGTGTATGAAGATGGTTTTAACAAATTAATGTTATAATGACGCATATATGTACATCAAATACCAGATAAATGTATTCTTGAAGATGCACCAGAGAAACACACCGTTAGCTCGGCTGCGGAACACTTTCAAAACATTATTGCCAAAATCCACCAGTACGTCAAGGAACTGGATCATGTTTTGGCAAATATGTACAAAGCAAAGCATGAACTGCGGGAGATTGGAATCAAACTATTACTACAGTCAGAGCAGCTGAAAGAGTCCAAACTTAGTGAGCGGCTCGACCAGATGAATCAGGAAAACAAGACGCTACTAAGAGAAGAGAACCGGAGAATCGCTATGCAAATGGAATTGAACCCACATGACCAGAATTTCAGTGACGTGCCAAGCTATTGCGATATATGCGGCAAAGCTAAAAGCTGTGAAGAAAAGAGAAATAAGCTAATACAGGAGAAGAGCTACGAAGTTTTCGAAAATATTTCTGGTGATGATTGGATGGATGACACATTTCCGAAGGCGGACATAACACCGGGATTCATCACTGATGCTCCAACAGACTACTAAATCATGATTCCTTGCAATAAATTACTGGATCACAAAAATAACAAGACAATCAACAAAACCATGAATATACTAGGAGGTAAATAATAATAATAATAATAATAATAATATGATATATTTGTCCAACAGTTAACCAATTACAGGACATAATACAAATAAAGTACATACATACAATATATAAACCAACATGAAATAAAGAGAAAAAAAAATTACAAATAATAAATGAATCAAGAAGAAAAGAAAATATCGTCGTAGTGCAGATTCGCAGCTCGTCACCAGAGGGGAACTCTGAAGTATGTTGGTCCTAGAGAAAGGTAAAAAGAAGGTGGGAGAAGAACGAGAGGAGATTCTAGGAGTGAAAAAGTTCAGACAGGAAAGGAGATATGGCGAATCAATCCATCCGTTAGAGAGCTTCCATATGAACCTCGCACCCTGAACTTCTCTGCGGTAGCTTAAGGACTGAACACCGTGTGCTTCTAGAAGTAATGTGTAATCCACACCACGCTGAGGATATATTCCAGTAATTTTAAAAGAAAGGTATTTTGGAAATCTGCGCTGCACTTTTTCAATGGAGAGCTGTAAGTAAATGTATTTTGGCGACCAGACTTGTGAAGCATATTCTAACTTGCTAACAACGAAGCTGAAATACAGCGTTTTCAGTAGCAACATGTTGTTAAAATATTTACAGCAGCGCATCACAAAACCCAATGTTCTTGAAGCTGAAGCACAAATATAGTTAATATGATTGGAGAAGTTAAGGCGACAATCAAAAAATACTCCAAGATCTTTGACACTTTCGACCTTTTTCAGCAAATTATTTCCAACGCAGTAAGTTGATGGTATATAACTTGATTTTCTGGTATAAGTAATGTAGCAACATTTGCTAATATTTAACTTGAAACTGGAGTTGGAACACCAATCAGATAAAATATTTATATTTTGTTGAAGATGTAAAACATCGTTCCAGGTCTTTATAGAAGAGTATATTTTGAGGTCGTCCGCATAAGCAAGAACAGGGCACGAAAAAGATTCAAGAAGGTCATTAATAAAAAGATTAAAAAGTAAAGGGCCCAAATTGGAGCCTTGAGGTACTCCGGATGAAGGACAAAACTCATATGATTTGAAGCCATTGTAAAAGACGTAATTGCATCTGTTATTTAAATAGGATTGCAAAAGTTTAAGTAAAGATGGGCTAAATCCAAAACAAGAGAGCTTTTTAAGAAGCATTCCGCGATCTATTGTATCGAAAGCACGACTGAAGTCCGTGTAAATCACGTCGACTTGACCTCGATTATCCAACTCGTGACAGATTGCTTGTGTCAGAGAAACCAAATTAGTTACTGTTGACCGTCCACGAATAAAACCGTGCTGGTACGATGAAACATAAGATCTTGTGTTAAAGTATATACATGAGTATATTACATTCTCATAGACTTTGGCGAAATTAGATAGAATCGCGATAGGTCTGTAGTTTTCCAGTCTGGTTTTATCATCCTTCTTAAAAATGGGACTGATTCTCGTCCGTTGCCAACGCGAAGGGAAATCCGCAGTTTTAATTGACAAGTTGATAATAGTGGCCAAGGGTTTAGCCAAAGCAAGTCTCGTATTACGCACCATCACATTTGGAATTAAATCGTCACCGGAAGTAAAATCTTCAGGAAAGGAAGACATTATTCCGGCCAATTCATCCTCGGAAACACTGGGCAACACAAAGGCTACTTGATTCACTTGACTGTTATCAATAGAAACCGGAGAACTAGTTTGATATATGGCGGAGAACGTATCTGCAAATGCATCTACTATGCGTTGTGGAGAATCAATCGGAGTGTCATTAAATATCAAAGTGCTAGGAATACGGGACACGCCACGTTTATTTTGAATATATTTGAAAACCTCTTTGGGATTATTCATAATTGAGGATTCAACATTGTTCATGTAGGATTGGTAACACATGGCGATTAATGATTTACAGACACCCCTCAACCTTTTGAATTGATCGGAGTAAAATTGGTTCCCAGTAACTTTCCATCGACGCCTATAATAGGCTTTAAGTTTTAGGTGATGTATAGTGTTTTCATTAAACCATACTGGATAGCTAGATTTCGTACCCGAAACATACTTCGGCACAGAGGAGTCTAATATCTCATAGAGGCTGTTATAAAAGCTATCAATAGCATCATTGACATTAGTGAAGTCATTCAGAAATGACAAATCGGTATCTTGTAAGTCAGAAATTAAGCGTTGATAATTAGCTTTACGAAAGTTGTATCTTTTATTATTATTTGAAGGAAACTTAACAGCTAACGAACATCTGACAAAATATAAAGACACGCATAAGGATGGATGATATACATCCAGAGGCACAAAAGGAAAATCATCAAGGGTGACACTAATATCGCAATCAATATTTGAAAGAACCAGATCCAGCAAACGATCGTCACAATTAACTATATTATTGTATTGTTTAAGCTGAAGTGAATTACATAGCAAGGTAAACGTAGTAGCTTTAGGACAGGAAACACTGTTGCGAGTAAAATGTGGAAGATTGAAGTCACCAAGTAAGATGGTTTGTTTATTAACCATAAAAAGTTCGAATGACTCGCAAAACAATTCAAAGTCTTGATGGGAAATATGGGGGGGTATGTAAACGGCGACAATGTACACATTGGTAACTGGTGAGTTACATTTACAAGCAACTATATCAATTAATGGAACAGTGGAAGAGAACGAACCAGTGTCAATCACTTCATATTTAATTACATCAGATAATGCAATAAATACTCCACCACCAGTAGATAGATTAGTTTCGCTAAATTTTCTATCGGACCTAATAACACTATAATGCGGAGGTAACAATTCAGCATTAGCAATGGAGTCATCCAACCAACTCTCAGCAACTACAACAATATCGTACAGTGATTCACACGCACTAGAAAAAAAATCATGTGTTTTTGACCTAAGACCACGGGTATTTTGGTAATATATACTAATTGGCATAGTAGAACCGTTGGACACATTTAGTTTAAAGACGAGACAACCTTCGGAATCCCTTTACTGTATTTAATTCTTAAGTCTTTTTCACCATCCTGTAATCGATTATTAAGTTCAGATTTGGCATCTTTGTGAAGTTGAAGCTGCATAGGAGTGCGATCCCGGAAAATAGATATGTTTGCAAATGTAGGGTTAGCCTTAAGTTTTGAGATGTTACGCAAAACGGTCTTGATACTCGATTCAGAAGAAAATGAAACTTTAATAGGGCGACGACGATTAGCATTGCTGCGATCAAATTTACCTAGACGAGATATAGATAAACCGTCGGTTTTTACATTTAGCGTAGAGCATATGTCATGTACCAGTTTCGTATCTAATCCAATTTGCTCGTTGTTAGTCTCGCATGCAGCCTCTCTAGCCCCTATCACTATGATATTATTTTTGCGCCTCTCGCGATCAGAAATTTCTTGTATGATTTGTTCCATTTCAAGGGCAGACAGAGAAGGAGGTTTTACTGACTCGAGTAATGATTGTTTTAGCGTTTTTATTTCATCTTGCAGTGATGCCAAAATAGATTTTATGCCATTTAAATCATTACCGTATGCGATACAATTTTTACAGGTCCAAGTAAATCCCGACTTAAGATGTATTTTGCGTGCCTCGCTACTGCTTACATTTACGCAATCAATTCTATATGGTTTAATACATATGCAACAATTGATAATTTTATGTGATAGATCTGATTTGTTACAGCAAACGCAAATTAATGACATAATGTATGTGTAATAAAGATATTTAAATGAATGAAAGGGGAAAAAAAGACAAGGACACAGTCTTCACGCCAACGGTGCCCGTCGTGGCGACTTAAAGTGTAGACAACACAGAGAGAAGTAGGCAACGGATAGGAAATCTCGAACAGAGTACAGAGGAAAAAAGGATATTGAACATAATTTTTATACGCAAGATGTTGAAGAAATATTTTGTTAGAAAAAGTAACGATAGGAAAAACGTTGACTCACCAGAACAGATTGTACTCCAAGCACAAAAATCTTAATCAATTATATACGTACTAGTAACAAAATTACACCAAGAGAAAGAGAAAATTCTACACTACACGGTGGTATAAATTTTAAGTTTTAAAGACTTAAATAAACAATAGAAAAGAACGTTTTTATGGAGCTAACAAGTATGTAGCTAACAAGTATGTATGTATATACGATACGTAAAGAGGGCCTACAAAGACAATATAAGATAAAAGGAGACGTGGCCATCATGACACATGCGTCAGGCTTTCCAGCAAACGACGGTAGTTTCACCCAATCAATGAGATACATATATTACCCTATCATTGCTAATGAAAAATTGGGGGAAGCTGACGATATTTACCAAGCACTAGACAGCGTCAGGAGACAAATGGTGCAAATTGGGAATACCAAGTTATGCATGCCAGAATCCGAAAGCGGATACGAAGGCGTAGTCGGATCCATACTAGATCGAATGATGCGACACCTATTTGCAAATACCAAGATTACCGTCAATTATTACATCGGTAACGAAGCCAGAAAATTAATAAAACCAACGGACATGACGGAAAACAAGAGTATGTTAAGACCGATTAGAAAACCTCGCCAGGCTCAAAAAGATGGGCTGATGATCAAAATGGAGGGCAAAACATATGCCGACTTATTAAGAACTATAAAGAAAAAAGTCAACCCTAGTGAAGTGGGAGTAGATCTATCAGACGTGAAGCAGCTCTGCCTCCTCGCATATAAAGCAATCGATGATTCAATGCACGCGAATTCCTACTGTGCTCCCACAGTTTTTGCACAAGAAAGAGTCCTTTTTTCTCATACTAGATCCATGCAGTAACCAGTTAATGTGTCTGTGAGTAGTCTCAGCCTGGCACTGCTCATAAAGACTTTTACAGAATATATCTCGGTGCAATCATCAAATATTCTAAGATTCTCGGTATGAATGAATACCGCCTATTCTAATCAGTACGATGTCTGGCAGTGAGCTCATTTCTGACGAAAGCTTTGATGCACCCATAGAAACTCCAACATACTGGTAGTTCTTCACTGACCGCTTGTGGATAGACATCCATGTCAACGTTATAATAATAATAATAATAATAATAATAATAATAATAATTCATGCCTTAGCATCCCCCAACAGCTTGCGCCAATTACAGGGGGCATCGGCTGGCCATGAGTTATTATTACGCCTGCGGCTGTAGACCGACTTAAGATGTTATCTTTCCGCATTTGCCGTGGAATTTGGGAAACTACAGAAAACCAAATTCAGAAGGATCGCACCGGATTCGATTCCGGTACCCCGAGACTGTGAAGCGAGCGCGCTAGCTACTGCGCTACACAGCCTCTATGTTATGCTGTGATATTATAGCATCACGTTGCTGAAGCTTCTTGTGGCATCCCAGTACCAGCACAAAGTCAAATTCGTCAACCTGTGGAACCTTGAGGGCGGCTCGACTGTTAAATAGTATTCGACTAATCCATTATCATGCATTTCGGCCTGGAGGAAGGAGGTCGCCCGCTGATTATCCGGCTTCCCAAATTCCAAGTTTCCGTGCCCCCCACCATTTTTGAAACATTTCTTTGCAGACCCTCAAGGGCCACATAGCTTTGTTCGTTATGTGTTTGAGGTGTGATTTGTACGTCAATTTGGGTTATTTATTTTTAATATCTTGAGTTATCTTCTTTGAATGTAATAGTTATTGGCTATCGAATGAATTCTTCGGTTATCTGAATTCCAAACATTCAAACGTTTCAAGATGATGACTTTGAGATCAGGAAGTAACTTACAAACCATTTACTTTTTCTCAGTAGACCAAATTGATTAGAACAAAAGACAAAAGATTGTATGAATATTGTAGATAGGTATACGTATGCTTTAGTATCAAATTATGTATCTACCATTAACGCTTAAAACAAGTAGTTCTTATCGATGTATGTGTGTATGTATGTAAGTACCTACAGCATGCATCTCTTGCTGACAAGCAGTAAATATCATCGGCAGTATCCTTGAACATTAGTCATACTCTCTTCCAATGTTGTGTAACCGAGAAAAATAAAAATAGCAGTAATAATAAGTACATCAAGGTAATAAAAGTGTCCAGCTGTAAGATTGCTGGCGCCTATTAGTTAGAGGATCAAAGTCACATTCCTGCTAGTGACCGTATTAGATTCAGCTATATGGATGCGGGATGGTGTATACAGTTGCAATTACATATAAAGTGTAGAGAGGGTAATGTTTACCATTACTGAAAAATGATGTAGTAAACAGCAAACTATAATCCTTATAGATGTTGATAATGTAGTTTTATTTATAGTAGTAAAGAGAAAAATTTTAATTGCAAGCATTGGTAGTTGCAATATTTAACAACTTGAAGTAGTTGCGAATTGCGCGAGGCTATACGACATGATGGGATATTTCTTTGTTCAACCTGTCGTAATTTAAATTTGTTAATATTCTCCAAAATAGTTTGTTTTGTTGATGAACGTTTGGACGATCTACCGATTAATTACCTCGCAAGGTGTTATTTCCAACAAGATGGTTGTCCGGTTCATATGCTAGGATTGTTGTTGAATGGTTAAAGCAATTTGGACAGAATTGGATAGGTCGAAATGGTCCCGTGATATGGCCACCAAGGAGCCCTGATTTAACAATGGCTGATTTTTATTTTTGGGGCCGTTTGAAGCAAATAGTTTATGCAAATAATCTTCCTCCGAACGTAGAAGATTTAAAGGAGAGGATTAGAGACGCTGTGACGTCTTTAACTCTCGAAGAAATTATAGAGAATTGCGCCGACGGCTAGAATTGTTCGTTGAAAAGGGTGAATGGATTGAGTAAAATAGTTATTAGTTATATCATTTTTGTTTATGAGTTTATGAAATTAAAATCTACTGACTTGACCGTTTCGAGACATGCAAAAACTTTTATCAAGAATACATTTTTCTTGTGAAATGCAAAATAAAAAGTTTTTCCTCTTTGGACCTCGATCCGTGGACATACTGTATATATAATGGCTGTACACTCCTACAAGGAGTTGTGCCTCTTCTTTCGAAGATCTCTGGATCCCGTGTGCGAGGTGTCCTCATTTATAATTTTAGAGCATCACGCTTATTATTCTCCATAATCTTCTGTCCATCGCCTTTCTTTGCCAATTCCTAACGCCTTTTTCTTCTAGGTCCCTGACTACATCTTCCATCCACTTTGATCTGGTTCGCCTCCTTCTTCTTAAACCACTAGGTCTCCATGACATTAATGTTCTTATATGTGCTTCTTCTTCTACTATATTTCTCGATTTGCTCTTTACACGCCTGTTTTTTGTTATCTGTATTTATATCTTATATATTCCATCTGTTAAAGATCAATCGTCCTTTAGTTGTTTTTTTGACCTTCTCCTCTATGTATGTGTTTTCACGTCCATTATTGATGTTTGTTTCCCTTTATTTGTTTCTGAACAACAAATTTTTATTTAAATTTAACTTTACTCAATTACGAAACTACGTTTGGCTTAGCAACATGGTAAAAGATGTCACTGATGATGCTATGAATTCAATATAATATTCTTGAATACGTAAATATCTCCCCAAGTAAAACATATCAAGCTATCTTCCGATATTCAATTTAATTCTTTTCAAGTGCAGAAAGGAGTAGATCGAGTGGAAGTAAACGGCTAAACTATCCAATAACTTCAAATCGAATATATGTATGCCATCCATGCAATGTTGTCCTGAATATTCCGTAAATAAAGGAGAAATACCCGAGCGGAAAATCCATCTAGTTAATGGAACGCAACCGTATATTATCGTAAAGTTGTCGCTGAAAGGTTTTAGATGCCTAACGTTCTACTTCATTCATCACATATCCAATACATACATACCTACTTTTGTATAAAAACAGGTATTGCGCTTATGGGATTAGCGGCTTACAGATTGCGTTGGACGGGTATGCAGTAATTTTAATAGAAGTTGGTTTAATGAACCTATAGATCACCTTTCTGCAATCTGCCTGATTTCATTTTTCTTATTATTCTCCACTTTACGGTTGCAATTTATACGATAATATATTTTAACCAAACAAATTATTTTTCCCGTGAAAGCAAACGAGAGTTGCGTACTTATAGCGCTTAGAAATGATTGTGAATCTTTATAACTTTACAAGATGAAACGTGTTGTATCTATTACTGCCATGAACTTTGATGTCCAATCCAGCGGTTTAAGTAAGGTTATAGATCACTACACACTAGAAGTAAAAAATTTCATTGTGGAAATCAGACAACATAAAGCGATTCATGTAGAGGTTATAGAATTAGAAGTTAGATGGTTAAATGGAATAGAAAAAAGTTGAACTGTTGAAGATAATAATTCAAGCACGGCAGAAAAAAGATTTACATGTTTTCGGATTCAATTTTAAAATTCAAATTATAGACAACAAAACTTTTGTTACAATAAAAGCCTTTTATTCAACATTTTTATACCTACAAAAGAACGTGTACAACATGTTTGTGCCATAGTTATGTTGTTTAAGTTATTACATGATTTGGTACGTTACCACATTGATCGTTTCCAATTTCAGTCTTAAAATGAGTCGTCTCAAGTTATGGAACACGTAAGAAATATTTCTGTATAATGACATATTTCGGCATATGTATGTATATAGCAAATAATTTTAAATCGGCCTAAAAATATCCCTAGCTGTATGTACACACAACAGCGTCGGTTTGTTATTATCATTGGAAGCAAAGAAGAAGCTAGTCTTATAAGCAAAATTTTGTTGACTGAATAGCAAACAGAAATTTCAAATTACTTAATGCTTGAATAAATTAATCACAACTTTAGGCTAGAATATGCTATCGCCGATGTGGATTCCAGGGCACAGAAATACTAAAGGGAATGACATGGCGGATGAACTGGCAAAGGAAGACGCTGACATTTCATTGAAACAGGACCCTCCTTTGGCATCTCAAAACGCTAGCTCAACAGACAGGAAGTTCAGGATTGGGAACCAAAGGAAATGGGTTCCTTCTGGCAGAAAACATCTGCCAAACACAAAGAAATATATCAACTTTCCTCCAAATAATAATATAAATCATATCAGCAGGATCATAATGGGCCTGCGTACTGGTCGTTGCTCTCTAAAATATCACCTCAAAAAGATGGGAAAAGCCAATCAAGGCACATGTCAATTTTGCGAACTGGCAACTGGGACAATCGAGCACATACTTTGCGAGTGTGAAGCATTTGCCCGACAAAAATTTCAGCATCCGCGCTATGCCACTTTAAAGCCTGAACAGTTTGAAGTCTCGACATCCAAGCAATTAATTAAGAATATCGGAGTAGAAAGGTATTGAAGCCACTCTAGTTGCAGTCTCCACCATTAAAACTAAATAAATAAAAACAGAAAATATACATTTTTGAGGACTTACAGTCGAGACCTAGGATATATATGCAATGAACTGCTGTCAGGATGTAATTGTCACTAATTAAAGATCCTCCATATAGCCAACTGTAACTCAACAATGTCTTAAAATAAATTTGACATTTTCAAAGTGAGCTAGTAATTAAATGCTACAGATACTAAATGCGGGAAGTGTTTTGATCTTCCTAAAAATGATGTATGGCTACTTTTAACTAGAAGCACCTGGCTGAAAAATTGAGTACATCCTACAACAAAAGAAAAAACTTGCTTTTCCTTTACAATCTTTCTCAAAATTGTATGATCTAGTTAGCTCGACATTGATTGTATTAACACTTGAATCATCAAAGGACAGATTACAACAAAGCGACTCGCAAAGCGATTTTATATGATAGACCTTCAAACAGCAGCTTTCCGTAATAATTCAGCTTAAGAAGGATTTAACCTTGGAATAAAGGGTCTTAAACTTTGATTTGAGTTGTGAAGATGTTAGACATCTCATACATGTCCATGAGTCAAGTTGTTTAAATTTGAAGACTGTAAACATTGGTTTCATTCAAGAGAAGAAGTTGGTATCCATATCTATCTCTTCAAATTTGATTTTATACATTTTTCAGATATCAGACTGATCATGACGTATTATATCACTTGTAATTTTTGCAAAAAACCGTATTCATAACTTGTTGGTAACATCAGTCTGCATGACCCTAGGTGATACTAAACATCATGTTTACAGAACTACCACAGAATTTCAAAGCGGCCAATGAATCTAGAAACAATTAAAAGAAATAAATAATAATTCTTATTGATCTAGAAAATAATGTACCTATACAAGGTTTTAGTACTATGCTTACCAACCGCTATGTATACGATAAATCAGTTCAAGACAGCGAAAAAAGACGTTGAAAATAGTGTTTGCTACGAAAGAGGCTGATATCTCAAAGAAATGCTGCGTCGTTGGACTGCTATCCAAACCCAAGAGCAAAGCGCAAGATGATACTAGTGGTCCAATTTCAGGTGGTCTATCTTGGTCATTTCAAACCAAGTAAAAATTAACGGGTATACCTATATAAATAATACCAACATTAGATATTAGGACAACGCTAATTACAGACATGTTAAACTTAAAAACCTCAACCAGACTAGGAACGTAACAATTACCATCACGGCAGATTACTATCTATCTACGGAGTTATTATGAAAACACGCATACTCATTGCTGGCAATTTGTCCGTAACTGACTGCAAGCACGTTGATATTAGGCGACATAACATTGCGTGTAAAATTCTGCCATTTACTTGCATCTAAAGTACTTTCGGTATAATCAAACTATTTATATCAAAACTGAAAAAATATTTAGTAACGCGAGCATATCTAAAAACGGGTCACATTTGCGGATTTCATGCACACACATGATTGCCGTATGCGTGCTAAGCTGCTGTTATAATAAACATTAATGATAAACTGCTGCCAATTTGTATATAAATTTGTTGTTTTGTTGTTTATCAGTCTAACAAGTTTCGTAAGCAAAGTTAGATATTTAGGGATATTTCGAAGCAAATACCGCACGCAATGGAGTTAAATAGGTTTACAAACAAGTCAAATTAACCGGCATACCTACACAAAATACCATATGTATGTAGGTACTAGATAAATATGTAAGTAACACTTACAGGTTGGTATACATACATGCAGAATTCTTGTGTTGTTTTATTTTTATCTAACAAGTGTTCGATTGAAACGTCAAATATTTTACTCACGAAGAAATAATTTACTAATTGTGAGCCAATTGTATCTCTTATAATATTTGTTGTAGAAAGAAGATCTTTGAATGTCGTTTCGAAGGAACTTCTTCGTTCACGAACGATTCTTAGTGTTGTTACATATAACACTATATTCCTTAGGATTAATACTTTAACTCTCAGCTATTGACCTAGGATTCACATAATCCTAGTATTTCTTTTATTTGGATTACAACTCCAAATATACATAAAAACCTCTCTAAGCAAACATTAAGACAGTTATATCAAAAAATAAACGCACTTTAGAAACAAAGAATTGAGGATGTAAAACTATTTTTAAGGCCAAGATCTTATTAATATCATTATTGCCAGACACAAACACTTTGTATAAAGCACATGATATGGCAAATGAGTGACTAAGAATACCAGTCGCGCTAACTTGACGTGTAAACCACGCTAGAGGCTAAAACCTTCTGACAAGAAAATGCTGTTCTGCAGAGGTATATATTCCGCAGTGAAGCGGACCATTGAGCACTGACTGTTGAAGCGGCAAGAATCGGCCTCCAAGTACTAGAAAGTAGGCAACCATCGTCGCGATTAAAATTCTGGGGATATCTTTTAAAGTCGATCGCCTCCCTTACCTTTCGACGAAAATAGTGTACTGACTTGCTTACAATAGGTGTCTGACCAAGAGAAACTTTGTGGCCTGTGTCGGAGAAATGTTTAGCTAAGACTGAGTGCGCTGAAGACCGTGTTAACGTATTGTTGATGCTCTTTGCTCCTAGTTGGAATTGAGCGTCCGGTTTCACGTATGTGTAGGTACTGAACCACATTCACAAGAAATTTTGTAGATGCCTTTATAGGAGCATGACTAAGATCCTTAGGTGAGGGAAGAATTTCAAAGATTTTATTTAGGGATCACTAATATACTGATACTTACCAACGCGTTGGCAAGTATCAAAGTATTCGCTGTACGGTAGGTGGTAGTGAATTAGTGTTCTACTTTGGCACCAAGAGACCCAGTGAATATTTAGGAAGAGTGGTGACGATATGGTCAATAGCGCCGTAAATGTAAAGGAAAACGGTGGTGGTTTGATGACTGGCAGTTTCTGGTGTTTTCCATGTACACTCACCTGAAAGAAGTTGTAGAACGATTTACATAGCGATTATATGTAAATCGTTCTACAACTTCTTTCAGGTGAGTGTACCTATTTATGACATCTCGTATATTGCTGAAGCCTATGTACCATCACGAACTTTAGTTATGTCCGTTATCCAGCGGTACAGCCTGCGCTCATGTCACTATTCCCTTGAAGATAAAACATACATGGTGACAGGAACGCACACTCTACCGCTAGAGACCGGACATAACGAAAGTCCTTTCTTGATACTATCGGATTGGATTTGAAATCTCTGGATGGACAAGGAAGCTGATAACTGATTGTTTTTCTGCTGGATGATGGTGTGAGTTGGCGCGAAGATATCGATCCCTATGTGTGGGTTTCGTATGCACAGCGTATCCTAACTGACCATCTTGTAGACGAGTAACCAATACACGGGTAGAAAACTGTTTGCTTCGATCTCCATGGAGAATTTGATGTCGAAGTGTTGATTGTTGAGAATGTGCAAGAAGGCTGGAAGGATGTCTTTGCCTGCAGCCACGTGATAAATATGTCATCAACATGAACCATGTTTTTGGTTTCAGATTACGTTTTCTAAAGCTGCGGCTGCACGTGTGGATATACAGGTCGCGTTACCGTCACCTTATGGACCCCTAGCCACTCTTTGCTCCTGAAGAAGCTACTTACATGTGGTACATAGTGGTGAAACGTCGAGTTTTATAATGTATCTTTTGTGCATTTATATGTGCTGTATATACTTTACAACCATGACACGGTCAACATCCAGAAACCATCATAATAAAGACTTGGGTCGTCGAATCCTTCTATAGACTACAAACAATGACACCGACAACACCCGGAAACCCACATAATATAAAACAAGCATAGTTTTGTAAATAATATTAATTGACCACATCTTCCAATAGCATTAATGTCTGCTGGGAATACACTGGGGCTAGGTTCCCATTGGCTGTGAGTATTTGGTTCCTGCCTCGAATACTTCTGCACCTGTTTCCCTATCAGTCTTGGAATTATCCGCATATCATTTAATGGTATTTGCGTTTAGGGAATAAGTGGATTGTTCAGCTTTACATTCTCCCTTGTTGCTTAGTTTCATGAGGAAGTTTTTTTCGAAGCTATTATTCAGGTTGAAGACCAACGTTTTAATCTGCAGCGAAGAATGCATATTTATGTCATTCCGCTGTCTAGTGGAATCGTAGTATTATTATTACTGTACAAATTACAAAATTATTGTCTGCTCCATCCTACTATTTATACATCTATTTACAGGATTAGATTCTAAATGTTACACAACTATATTTATAAAATACGCCATCTGAAAGTTTATGTAGTTTTAAATTTAGTGGTCAGTTTTATGTGTCAGTAAATGTTGACTCTACACAAAATCTACCACCTTAGTTGTCAAACTTGAATGCCATAAAACATTCGTATAGTACGTTAACAGTTTTCGACAAAATACATAATAACTTACAGTTTCTATACTACTAACTGTTTTATAAAATTGAAAATGTACAATAAATTTTACCAGTGACTATGTATGTACCTATTTATATTATGAGGACAGCGGTAAGCATAAAATAATAAAAACATTGGTCTGTCATTACCTACACAATGGAATATACGGTTATTACAAACAGGATTACGTCTTTAATTTCTTTTGAAGGCGTGTCTGTTCGATTTCCATATTATTTCATAATGACATTTTCTCGAAACTTCAATAGGCAATAAAACGTAAACGCTACGCGTTTTATTTACGAGCCAGCTCGTCGAAAATAAAATAACTCACGCTGCGTTCAGATTATTTGTCTTCGCGTTCGGTTTTCCTGTATGTGTTCGTAAAGTTTGTACGATCCCTATCGCTGGTGCACACGTAACATCAAAGCTTCGAAGTTCGGGAAAGACATTTCCGCTAGAATAAAATTTATTTGTTTCAAGGAAATTAATGAAACGTAATTTACTGGATTAGTTACGAACTCTGCGAGTCGAATCGTAGTAATTAAATAACAATTGTTTCCATCGCAGGCAAGTAATAGAGGCATTGTATATTGCAATCTTTTGTGTATGTGACAAGAATATTTATACCTTGACTTATTCGGCAATTTTATTTAACAAGCTTTTCTGATTGAACATAGGATTTAATAGATCCCTTGTTGAGACGTATTAAATTATCTATTCAAGAAAAGATTCTAAAATTATTCCGAATTCCGTGCCGCATACTGCTATTTAGTTATTTAAATAATCGTGGCAATGATCTTTTTGATTAAATATGGTTCTGCCTGTAGTGTAGCGAATATTTCAATAATATAACATTGATACTAGAAGAAGTAAGGCAGATGTATTACCAAAATGCTATTGTTTTTAACTAAAGGGTTACAGAAAAATGTACATTTTATCTTCGTGTGACGTTTTACAGCAGTGGCCATAAGTATTTGCCACCTTTCACAGCTCTTATTATAAGAAGTATGTAAGAAATAAAAGAAATTTTTTTGTACAGATTTTTTGTTATGTCTATACAAGGTGTAACAGGGCGAGCTTACGTTAGCCGTATCTCAGCAACTCAGTAAGTTTCATATTTGTAAATTTTCAGCATTATTTTCGGCATGGGGGCAAACTTTTAGAAAATATTAGTACATATTTTCTATTTCCGGTTTCGCCGAAAGCGCAATCAACTTTATTTTTTTTAATGGATTACCCAATTTTTTTTCAAACAATTGAATTCAGCAACAAATTTGGCGTATAGATCATTTCTTTCGACTGGTGTAAACATTACCGTTTTATAGCTAACTTGCTTTTTATGAAAATTTTATCAAATGCATTGCTGTACTTAGTGACGTATTTCTTCGGTATGCAGAAGAGTTGATGAGTGATTATTGGAAGTTCGACAGCTACTAAGATGGACTATTGAAAATTATTTTCACTTGTGTGCAAATACTATACAGGGTGTTAGTATTTACCGACCTAATATGTTAAATTTCAAAGAGTAATAACTTTGTAATTTTAAATGGACCACCCTGTATATTTTTGTTGCAAACGGTAGAAAATTAGTTTCTCCATCAAATGATATTACATTTCCCTATACCTAAAATGAATATTTTAGGAGCTATTCGCAAATTATGTGAATTTATTCAGAAACTTCGTGTGAGCGCTAAAGGTGGCTATGAAAATTCGTCACAGTTTTAGCGTAATGTTAAATTTTCTAATGACAGTTCGATAGCGTGTTAATAAACTTGCTAGTATATCACACAGTTCCTAATCTAGTATACGAAAATGTCACGTTTAGGATTGAGCCTAATATCAGGGAATCAGGATTACCGGAATTTATTGATGATTTATAGAGAGTCCGGAAAAATTTTAAGTCGAACATGTGCTTTATTTCGACAAAGGTATGTATCTGGACAGGCCAATTCCATCTAAAGATGTAGTGCGACGATTAGGTAAAAATTGTTTAGAACATGGATAGTTTAGGCCAAAATTAAAAAAAAATAAAATAATTGATGACCAAGTTGTTGAAATTGGCGTTATGGGATATTTTTATACCAACCCCACTGCATCTCGTCGAGAAGCAGCGACAACTTTGGAAATTTCAACAATGTCCATTCAAAGGGTATTAAAAAGACATGAATGGAGACCATTTTCATACCAGCAGGTACAGCACTTACATCAGCAGGATTTCTTAAATAGGGTCAATTTTTGTAAATTCTTCACCATAGCTTCTCAGGACGACCAAAATTTTACCAAAAAAATCATTTGTACTGACGAAGCTAAATTTACCAAAGATGGCCTCTTTAATAAACATAACAGTCAATTTTGTTAGTGGAATTAGAGAATTACGTGACGAATTTTCATAGCCACCTTTGGCACTCACACGAAGTTTCTGAATAAATTCACATAATTTGCGAATAGCTCCTAAAATATTCATTTTAGGTATAGGGAAATGTAATATCATTTGATGGAGAATTTAATTTTCTACCGTTTGCGGCAAAAATATACAGGCTGTTCCATTTAAAATTACGAAGTTATTAGTGTTTGAAATTTAACATGTTAGCTCGATAAATACTAACACCCTGTATAGTATTTGCACACAAATGAAAATAATTTTCAATAGCCGATCTTAGTAGCTGTTTAACTTCCAATAATTATCCATCAACTTTTCTGCATACCGAAGAAATACGTCACTAGGTACTACGATGCATTTGATAAAATTTTCATGAAAATCAAGTTAGCTATAAAACAGTAATGTTTACACCAGTCGAAATAAATGATCTATACGCCAAATTTGTTGCTGAACTCTATTGGAATTCAAATAGAAAATATGTACTAATATTTTCTAAAAGTTTGCCCCCATGCCGAAAATAACTCTGCAAAGTTATACTGCATTAAAAAAATCACAGACACAATATCTTTTCTCTGACATTTTCACCGGTCAATGGCCATATATATTCGCCACCCTCCATAAAATTTTTATTAACATTATTGTATTTCTGAGAAATATGCTAGATAGTGATTTAACTAGATGACTTGTTATACGCTATCTTTGGTGGTTATTTTTGTATAGGTATTTCTGAAGGAATTAATGTGTCAGAGAAAAAATATTGTACTTACGGTTCCTCTTGTGAAGATGCCTAAAGCTTCTGAATTAACCCAAGTAGAATGCGAATGGATTGTAGCAAAAGCTGGAGATATTGCGGTGTCTGCCTTTGATGGATTCAAGTCACAAACGCCTGTGGAGGATCCTTCCAATATTAATATTCATTTTGTATAGACATAACACAAAATATATACCAAAAATTTTTCTTTTATTATTTAGGGCTGCATTTTCAATTTACTCTTCCCTCGCATATTTGTACTGTCTGGTGTAGACAAGCATCATATCTCCCTTTGAGTAGATAGAACAACCACCGCTAAGTTTGGAGCTGTGTTACCGATACGATAAGAATAATATTATACCGTGCGCAGGACATGTACTTACATATACTCCTAGCTGTCGCCTTATTGTTGTAAGTTACTAATTCAAACCAATATTTCGTAATACCGGACATGTAAACCTGCAACAGACACAATAAAAGTCTTAGTTGCTTAACGTTACTAACGTCAGGCTATATCGACATACATAGGTGCATAAATCAACTAGTACACCAGCTAATAACTTCAAGAGCAGTAACTAGTGCTGCAGATATCCGACAAAATTAAGATCCGGATATCCGGATCCAAAACTATCCGGATATCCGAATCCTTGGATCCGGATTCGTTATCCAAAGCCTCAGATCCGGATCCATTATCCGAAACCTCGGATCCGGATCCGCTATCAGAAACTTCGGATCTGGATCCGCTATCCGAAACTTCGGATCCGGATCCGCTATCCGAAACTTCGGATCCGGATCCGCTATCCGAAACTTCGGATCCGGATCCGCTATCCGAAGCCTAGATTGAGCAGAAAGGTCCCCACTGCAAACTTTTTTTTTGTTTGGAATTAACCGATTTGTGCTCCATAATTGTTACTTCATATTTCTTATTTTTTTTAGTAAAACCTTATATTTGTGTTTCTCTTCAGACCAAATACCTTTTGTTCCTGATTTTTCATTTTATTTATTTATTTAACATACCAATAAAGTAATTATTTTCTTCTTAAAACGTTGTACATAGCAATATCTATTAGCTACTTATAATATTAATTAATAATGTTAATTTGTTTTATTATTTTAAAAAGCAAAATGTTGGAATGTAAAACATTTTTTCGTTACTATTTTTTTAATGTTAGCGAGAACTCGCGAACAAAATAATCTTATTGATACAAATCTCATAAAGAATGCAAATTTGATGATTTTCAATAGCAGATTCGGATGTGAGGTTTCGGATAGCAGATCCGGATCCGAGACTTCGCATAGCAGATCCGGATCCGAAGTTTCGGATAGCAGATCCGGATCCGAGGTTTCGGATAGCAGATCCGGATCCGAGACTTTGCATAGCAGATCCGGATCCAAGGTTTCGGATAGGGGATCCGGATAGTGGATCCGGATAGCGCACAGATCCGGATATCCGGATAGTAAATTATCCGGATCCAAAATTATCCGGATCCGGATAACAGCACTAGCAGTAACCCACATCTCCAGTAATAATTGATTTTAGAAAATCTTGCTCTAAGTAATTGTTCTCTCATTAACCAGATTGGTCACACTGGTTAGGTAGCTACCCAGCGAAGTCAAGAGGTAACAATGATATGTTCTTGGAGAGTGATATGTTGTAGAAACAGCAAGATAGTGCTGTAGCAAGGCTATTGAATGCATTTTACATGTGCTAAACGACACAACAAAAGTTTAGCAATAGTTAAGAAGTAGCTGCAACTAACACTGGCTAGCACAACAGAAAAATGGGTTTTCTCTATACCGGAATAACTTCAAGAAATGCAGGTGCTAAAATGTAAAGCAATTGTTAAAATGCTACCATATCATTTTCTGTTAATATAAAAACTACCATAGGGTGTTATACATGCTCACACTCAAAGGCATTGTACCGACTATCCAAGGCGGGACCGACGAAGGCGAAATCCCATGCCAGAGGGCGGGACTCCTCGCAATTTTGAGTCTACCGAACGTCGAAATAGTTAGGGAGATATAGCTTCGAAAAGAAAGCTAAATAGCAAAGCTAAATAACAAGGAAGAATGAAACGAGGAACTATCCACCTACTCCCTAAGGATAAATACCATTAAATGATGTGTGGATGCTTTCAAAACTGATAAGGGAACAGGGGCAAGGATATTTGGGCCAGGAACCAAATACGCAGAGCCAATGGGAATTTAGTCCAGCGTCTTTCAAGCAGAGACTAATGCTATTGGAAGATGTGCTCAACTTAATCTCGACTGAAACTATCGAAAACGAACCATGATAATTTTCTCCGACAGGCGAACAGCCACAATGGCGTTTGGTTCTAACACCAAAGTAAATAATCTATGCAGAGAAAACAGAGTTGCACTATGCTGGATACCGGGACACGCTCGAATCAGTGACAACGAGAAAGTTGATCTATTAGCAAAGAAGGCCACGACAACATCGTTTGTGGGACCGGAGCCGTTTTGCGGAGTGGGGATGAGCACCTATAAAAGAGAAGGACATGGGGGAGAGCTCAGAGCAATCCTCTGGGAAAATCTTCCTTGTCTGAGACACTTCAAGGAAATACCCTCCTTGAAATCACCACAGCACACTGCAGTTTATCAAAGCACTTATACTGGATGGGGGGAGAGGCATAGCTGCGGGCTAATTCCAAAAACTTATGGCTCATGTAAGGGGGCACTATGCATAGATTATCAGGTCGCAGCGCAACATTACCACTGCTAGTGACTTCAGAAAATTCCTCAGGCAACATCAATTATACTGCAGCTTTTAGGATAAGATTTGTAAATATAATGGCATAGAAAAATCACCAGTTATGGGTCTACGATGCGAAATGATGCTATGAATAAGATGTGCATATCATTATACAGCTAGCAGTCATAAAATGAAGTAAAAATTACAAATTGACAAACGACAGAGCGATAAAAATGTTGCATTTCTTGCTCTTGTAGTATACATCGTAAAAACCGTCGTGGCTGTCATCTATGATTTTTGGTTTTTTTAACATTTTATTTAGTTTAATAAATCTACTCATTTGAATTCAGTGAAATATGATATAATAGTGATTGTTGTTCGACAAGTCCAAAATTGGTAAAAGGTACAATACATATACTGTAATCTGTGATGTTATGTAAAAAGCTTATATTTTTGCGACTTTATCTTTGCACTTCAACCACAGCGATGGATACAATTTACATCCTGTTTCTACAACCAGAAACTAACGAACGCCAACGAAAGCCATCGTGAAAAATCGTCCATTGCCGTCATTCAAAATCGTTAGAGATTTGTTGATGGCGCTAGGAATTTCTTTCGTCTAGAAACAAGATTACGTTCAAAGATAACATTTCAAAAGAAGCACGGTCTACTTTACTAACGACACCCGCCGTTGGCGTGCTAAAACAAATTTCTTCGCATGTAATCAATCATCTGTCAGAGATAGTTTACATGTGTTCGGGTGGATTCTGTTTACTTAAGCGGCGATGGTGTTAAAAGGCACGTGAGGACTACCCCTAAATCGTCTGTTTGTTTGTCTACAGATGACATTAAAACCTCTGCGCAAATACCGAAGGCCATCCTCTGCTACAGAGTAGCAGTTTAAACATATAATATTGCCCTAGACTAACCGAAATGTATTAAATCGTTAAAGGAGCTCTCTTAATGATGTATGAGTGTTCTTTACTGTAAGGCTTGAAAGTAAATCGTCTCCTTTTTTGAACATATTTTATCGCAAGACAAAATATGTATATCTTTGGTTCTTATATGCATAAAATACTGTTTTCTTTCTTTTCAGCTATTTGTTTTATAATAGTAAAAAACATCTTACTTATTCTGTCTTTTATAGGGTAACATATTTGTGAAGGACTTGGATTCCTAGTTTCTTTTATCCAATAAAAGTTAAAATTTTCTATTCTATGCATATGGTTTAAATGAAGCAGCAATTCTTATTATTAACTAACATTGCTTCTGCCTCAACTTATTTACTCCGTTGCTGTATTAAACCCGCCCATCAAAATTGTTGTTTAGCTAGAAAGATAATCACTGTATTTCAGACAGCGTTATAGTGTAGTCACAAGACAGTTATTTGAAGCTTATTCGCTATGTAATGTTTCTGTTAACGGAACATATTATTTCTGCCATCTTCTGGCTAACATTTCTTCTAGGCACTACTAACAGAATTGCTTTGGCAACATTCACGAATCTAAAAGTGTTATTTATAACAGTTTTGTAAACATTCAATAACTATTCTCACATATTTCATCTAAAAATCATAAAAAATAGAATGACTGACGTCATGTGTGACTTTTTAAATACACGAAAATTCTAAGTTTTTATTTTATTAATAGTTTTACTAATTTCTTTATAATATTGTAACTATTCGTCAAACACGATCTAAGTATTGATTAGTTCTAATGTAGGTTTCAATTATTAGAAGTACGTTCATTTTTGCAATGAATAAAAACGTTTATGGGTATTCAGCAGAATACTGAATAGCTTAATTTGCATGACAATTTAGTTCGCTAGGTATGTTTTTCATCTCCTGGTATATCTCTCATTCCGTGCTTAACGTTGAAAAGCGTAGACATTTAAATAGAATACGTCAAATCACTGTAGCTTTAAACGATACATATTTAAATCAGTCTCGTATTTTAGCGTTTCTTCCCCTATTAAAATTTCATTGAACCATCTAACTAATGCAAACTGGGCTAACTAAGCGTTAATATTTAATTCGACACGTAAAATTATCTGCTATTCACGCAGACGTTAACTAACTATTCAATTAATTGTGCGGTCGTCCATTGAGCGCTTTCAACAAGCGAAATAATGGAACCGTCTAAACCAAATTATAGTTTGCATTGAGCAAAGTTTATCTAGTTTCATGTTGCCATAGCTGTAGCTTGCCTCGATCTCGTTAAAATAATTGGATTATACTTATGGCAGTAACAGAGTTCTTATTGTTTGAATTGTCGTTACCTTTATTACTCCAAATGATTAATATGCTATCTATAATCTGCTAATATAATGTTTGTGATAAATATTATATCTTTAGCCTAAATTACGGGGCGAAAAGAACCGTACTCAAGTTATAGCTGCAATCGACGTTGTTTGTCATCCTGAACTATTGCCAATAGGTAATTCTATACGTGACAGAAAAAGTAGCTAAACTGCAGCAGCGTGCATCTTTTAGTAGTAAATTTAGAAGAAAAAACGCAGGAATGTTTTTATAGTACCTACGCATTCATGTGCTAATGTATTTAGTAGTCAATTATTTCCTACTGAATACAAAACTTTTTGCTGTGAACATTAAATGTAATGAATATGTTTCGTAGTATATTACGTTTGATTTGTATGACTTATTACTCGCTCTTTCCTGTTTTGATCTAGTACGCTGTAATAGTTATTTACCTAGTGTGCGAAAACAAAATTTCCAGCAAGAGCACGAGTGCTGTATTAGCGCGAATGCTGGAAATTGTATTGGCATACGTGGTAGGTACAAAATTTTTAGTAACGAGCAAATTTTTTTAGTAAATAATAAATATTTACATCGATATTACTTGGTGCATTATTTTTTAGGTTATGATATGATTACAGTTGTCAGTTTAGAATGATAATTAGGAATATAAGTAATAGATGGCAGCATTTTTTTACTTTTCCGCACTAGTGTTTAAAACCCACTTCCCCGAAATGACATATTTTGATAAGCGAGTACAAAAATATAATTTTCTATTATGTTACTTTTAGTTTTTGTTGTTTATATTCCAAAAACTTTGTGAATGATTGGCAAGAGAGATTTTGGCAGTTTGGCTGGCCATGTTTTCCATTGACAATAACACAAAACTGATGCGTAACTCGGCAATATACGACAACATGCAAACACGACGTCATAACGATTTTTCAGTTTGTTGTTTGTGATCCAAGTGTTGAAGTGTATACTGTTATATTTTAATTTATTTATAGATTTACTTATTTGGTTAAAATATGTACTTTTTATTGACAATGTCCATGTTCCTCAGGATTTTAAGACAATAAAAAATATTCTATTCTATTCTAATAATATTTTGAATATAAATAATGACATGAATATGTACTTGAAGGTATTGCGATTATCTACTTCTGTACGGCAGATGACGTAAATCATCCATCACTTGAGCTTCTATATTTCTGTAAACTAATAAAATAAATTTTTGGGAAATTTTGCCAATTAAGTACCTATAATTTGTTGAAGGTAAATTTTTAGTAAACTTTTACGACAAATTTTTAAAATTTCATTCCTCTGGCCTTATGCTTTGTAGTGATTATATTCTGTTTTTGATGCTCATGTACGCTACTATAGTTTCAACAAATCAACTTATAAATATCATTTTTGGTACTCAAGTGTTACAAATATATATATTAAAATTATATTAAATTGAATTAGAACAGATAAGTTCACAAAACCTGCGAGAACTTATTTTATACTGTCAAATACGATTCTTTGGATATTTGTATTACTAGTAGTGCTCATAAAATAACCGATGACAATGTTTATATGCTATATGAAACCTGCAAAACTTACGTTTCCCACAAAGGACAACTGCAACAACTTTGGTTGGACCATTACATTTACTTCAATATTTCTGTGTATGTCCCGTTTTTAAGTCAGGAAAAGATTTTGTCTAATTTCTCAGAAATTTTTGAAACTGTAGTTTATGTTTATGTATCTTTCAGTAAATATATAATATCAGTTATTGATAAACAATATTAAGTGCTCTGTACTATCGCCGCCAAAAGTAGCGAATCAAACTGCAATAAAACGCGTCTATTATAGGTTTTTGGTCCTGAACCGTTTATTCAGGTAAAATAACTGGGCAGTTCTACCAAGCCGTATACTTGCAGGCTAAAGGGCAGCGAGCATTTAAATAAATTTTAACGAAGCGAGTTATGAATATATTGGAAATAAATATGATGTACTAAACTAAGGTAGAACGTAGCCAAATTAATTGAAGAAAAAGGAATTTTAGGATAAATTTCTCATGAAAAATATGATTCAAACAATAATTGCAAAAATTATAAAATTGTAGAATAGGACGCGCAACTATGGAACGACTTTTATATTATTTTATTAATATATTCGCCTAATATTTTAATTCAAACAGCGTAAAATATACAATGTGTCTGACAGGAAAATGTCTATTATTTCTACGAATTTTGTGGGATTTGAACGATGTTCGTAATTAAAAATATATTTAAAATTTGCCGACATTAACGGTACAAAATTCGTTGAAGAACAAGAACTGAAGAAGTTTTAGTCGGTTCAATAAATACTGCACTTACACTAATTTAAAAGAAATTAGGAATTTAAGTGGATTCGTAGTAAATTTCTTTAAATATGATTAAAATCGTTTCTTAATACCGCTTTTCGAACAATTCTTAGTTTTCTATAAATAAAATTAGGTTAAGTACTATATTAAGAAGCGTATATGCGTGTTCGATTGTACCTTTCCAATCGTGTTTACATGAAACATGATTATAAATCCGTTGCAATCCCTCCACCCCTCTGAATCCGTAATAAATGATGTTTTGTATGTTTACAATCATAAAAACATAACCTCTTAACTAAGTCGTAATTATTGTAATCTATCATTAGGGTTCGGATAATTATGCATTAAAAAACTACAAAATATGCATCTAAAATATTAAAAATATGCATTTTATATGCATTTAAAAGTCGTTTATTAGATTGAAATAAAATAGTGTTTAAAGGTTATATTTGTCTATTTAGAACAAATTTACAGATTTTTAGTTTACATTTCACTACAATAATATAATGCAATAAATTGTCAAATGTAAATTTACGTCTATTATCGCCTAAAATATTTTAAAATTCTGAAAAACGTCGTTCCACGTCTATGCAGTTTGGTATCTTGCTTTTCTTCTTCGGGGTACCTACATCGCTCATTGAACTGTCTGTATCACTGGATGAGCTTGAGCATGATAAATCATCACATATCATCAAATGATTTTAAGGCCATTTCCGGAAGTATGTAATATTATATTATAAAATATACATATAATATGTAACAATGTGTATCTACTTACAAGAATCAATTTCTCCATTTTGTTTATGTCAATGAGTACTATCAATCAAAGCTCGGAATAGGACGTTCTTTTGCGACGTCGGCTTAGTTACAAATGATTGCTGAACACGGATTATGTTTACGTTAATCATAATCAAAATAAGTGCAGGAACGAAAGCAGCTATAATATGCAAGTGTAAAACATGTATGTTTTACGCATATTTAATTTACTATCAAGAAACAGAAAGTGCTGCTTGAAACGTTTAGTTTACATAATTTAAATATTAAATTTGTTGCTTTCATATCTGTCGGCTAGGCAATTCTTTGTTTCGTATAACTGACATACTGCAGATATTCGGTTGGCTGTCCTCAAGATGTGACGTTCTTTTTTTACCAAAAGAACAGAAAGAAGAAAAGCAAATAGAAAGCTAAATTTTCCACAAAATCTAAGTAAAATCTTAAAAAAAATGGTAGGGGGGAATGGAATGGGGGGAGGGGAGGCAAGGCAACAGAACTAGCAAGCCCCAAAAATTAAACCTCCAGTGTATTGAAACCTTTTCGTTTTCTTTTGTTTTAAGGCCCAGCGATTGTAGCAACTAGCGTATTAAAGCTACAAAAACTAAGTAATGTAGACAATTATTCCGCTGGTGGTAGTTATGAATTTGGGTTTACGTGTAGTCAAAATTCCGCTATAAATACGTGCGCACGTACCGACAAATTGATTAAAATTAAATTAAAAGCAAAATATGTTCTTTTGCAAAACAACTGACCCTTAATTTATTAAACGTAGAATATATTCTTTTACAAAAACCGGGGATTTAGTTCTTGGAACGGTTAAATGCAAAATCTTTTTATTTTAATACAAACTGAGAAAGAGGAAAGGTAATATGTACGTAACACACAAAAGAGGCACTTAGCTGGCCGCTTCCGGGTGTCGCTGGAAGATCCACTACTGTCGAGAAAGATCGATTTCCCCGACTCCGTTGTGTTGTCTGCGCTACTGAAACGAATAGCAATGTCTGCACGAGTAGAGGCACACATACGAAGGCATATGGGGTACTTCTGCACTCAGCACCACAGCGACGTAAAAATACCCTAAAACTAATTACGTGCGATAAAACAAACTCAGCATTAAGCAAATAATAGAATCACTCAGAAAAGACATCTTACTTTGCATCCAAGGTTTCGCCTCGCCAAAAGGACTAAGAGCGACGTAAAATGATGGCTGACGATTAATGATCCGCGTCAATTCGTTCATCTCAAAACTTCAACAATATCGAACAGAATATTCAATCAATCGCAATCTCATTAAATCTATCTAAATCATGAACCTCTTCGAGTTAAAGAGAGTTGCGGTCGAACCACAATGTCCACTCCAATAGAAGCCGGATTCCACACCATGCTGTTCCAACCACGTGGTGAAGCGGAAGTTCTTTTCTCCTTACAGAAGGAAGGGTCTATCGTGAAGTTTTACCGTAAGCTATTCTACAGGCGAGTCTGAAACACCCAGATATACCAGTCAAATCAACCATGGGGTTGATCACTCTATGTAATATATATACTTACAATTAGTAGGTACACTCACCGATGGCATACCAGTGCTTCCAATGTAAACAACACGTCGATCGGCTGTTCATAACAACGGACGAGAGAATATCCATAAATGATTACATCTACATAGGAAAGCTGAATTAAATCCAGGTGAAAACCTAAGAGAACACGTAAGGTCACGCAGTAGCCGATAATATACTCCATAGGCCCTTTAGTGTTTCCGTTAAAGTTAGAGTTAAACGTCTCCCAGTGCAGCATCATAAGCTCTGCACGTAAATTATTTCAAAGCATAATGATTAATACATCTGTAGATGACGACATATTTCAACATCACCGAATCTGGATCTGCAACGGCCAGTATCTTGTGCCCTCTAAGCTTAAAGATGCAGTAAAAGCTGAAGCTGCAAGAGGGATACCTCAGTTATAAGAGATTTTATATATAGACCTTCTTCACTGTCTGAAAATATTACATGGAAAATTGCTGCTTTTAATTGACTGATATCGAAGCTTAGTCATGTAGATCTAACTTTATGCAAAGATCTCTGATCAATTTTATGTTTATAAGTTATAATACTTTTTGTGTAGATTACGATATTTTTGACTGCAGCGTAATAATTGGTTTGTATAATGCATACTTGTCTTATTGTAGCTTAAGATATGATTTAGTCTTAAAGCTCTTGTTTGTAACTTTAACATGTATACATGCCTGTTATTTACTTAAGTTTTTGTAATTTGACCTAAATATGGTACATGCTGGCGGACAATAGATTGTTGTATTTTATCAATATTTTTCTGTTTAGAGTATTACTTAATATTTGAGATCTAAAAAAGAAAGTGAAAAGCTAAATTCAAATAAAATCACCAAACGTAATTCTATACTACTTTTAGCATGTTCAAATTTGGAAGGATATATATATGTATGTCCATATGTACGTGTTTGGTGTGGTTAATATCTTAAATTGAAATTCCTTTTTCTTTCCACTCACAACTGAGCTTTTTCAGTATGAATAGCTGTCATTACTAAATTAGTTGTCATTACTTAGTGAATTTCTTCTCTACATGCTTTCATCTATCTTTGCTAGAGGATATTTTATCAAATATAGAACTAATAAGTAATTACTTTAGCCACAGACGTTTTGACATGACACAACTAAATAAATTCTAATGTAGCTCTGTGTTGCTTATGAACAAAATAATGTTAATGAGAAATCTAAACTTCTGTGCACGGTAGCATTATTGTCGCTTTATTTAATGTTGAAACTACCTGCATTACCTACTGAATTAGTTAGAAATGACTAAACTTCACGTAAGAATTTTATATATGTTCTAAAGTTCTTAATGTGTTTGAGAGCTGGTTTTAATAGATTTTTAAGTAAGAACATTTAGCCGATTCCAGCTATTTACCTAGACAGGTACGGTATAAAAATATAAGTACTAGATGCTCTATAATTCCTCATCCACAACCGCTGTGGGTCGTCTCACAGATAACATTCAAATCGATAATATTTACCGCATTAAATCAAATATTGACTTAATCTCACCAACTAATTAGGTACCATGGGTCAAGGTTGTTACACGATAACTATTAACAATGCTTCGTATATTGAGGAAAATAATTGAATGTAGCTGATATTTACAATAACGTTTCTGATGCGTGTGTGCGACGTCACGGACCACACGTATGTATATACAACTGACTTTTGCATTGAGATCTCATACCAGACGAGGAGAAGGAAATTGTGGTGTTGTTTTTGCACCAGAAATTCTTTATTTGAAATTTATTTATTTAGTCCTAAGTTAGAATACGCAACTTTGTATAATTGTCTCAGTGTCTATATCGTCTGGGCAGGGTGTAGAAACAGTATTTTCTGAATCACTGCTTAGAGGTTGTATGAGCGCAAATTAAAGTACATCTGCCTGGAATGTGAACCGGGAATGTAACAAATTCCAATGCTAGCATTAATAAACAGCTTACGAGACAAAATTTGAGACCTTAAAGTAAAATTTGCTGCATTGACTGATAACCGTGCTTCCACCACTGTTGTGTCCAATATGCTGGCTGTGTAAGATATTTTCAACGAGATTTATGAAAGGAATAAAATATCCCGTAACATCATTCTCTACGGTAGCCTAGAGAGTGGTACGTCAAGGTAAGAGCAAATTAACCTAGATAATAAATACCTTGATGCAGGATTTGCTTGGTGAAGTAGGTATACAATGTGATCAGATGAAACCTGTTAGACTGGGTAAATTTTATACCACACGAGAGCAGGGCTTGCGACCTATACGTATTACTCTTTCATCCCCAGATGACCGCCGACATCGTTCTTATAACAAAAACATGGTTAAATGACAGTACAAAATAACGAACTTTTTACTAATCATTACAATGTTATCCGGAAAGACAGAGACTTTGCAGCTACCCAACGCAACGTTCGAGAGGCGGAAGCATTCTCATTGGTCTTACATACCGGGTTCTTTTTCTATTATTACATTATTATTATTACACATATGCACCATAATTGTCAATCCATTAGCAGCATGGTAGGCAACCACTTATACATCAAAAACAAAAATATATACATTAGATGTAATTCTTAAATCGTTACCATGGTCCATCGTTACTATGGAATAAAGAAAACATTTTTTTATGTAAAATATTTCAAATTTTTATTCACGTATTTTACATTGTATTGAAAATTAATAATAATTTATTTAAAGGATGAATAAATACAACAAAGACGAAAAAGTGGCAATGGTAATGTGGTACCAGAAAAATAATAGCTTAAGGCAAGTTAGAGACATGTTTGCGGTAAATTACCCTGATAGACCTACATATACCCTGTCCGAAAACAATTTTAAATATTTTTAATAAATTTAAAAGAAATGATTGTGTTTTAAATTCACACAAAAAAAGAAGAAGACCCAATCATGTTTTAACAGAGCTCTTGAAACTAAATATCTATGTTATGTAGAGGAACGGCCTGTAGGATCACTCATAAATGTAGCTAGGCAGTTCGGAATATCATACAGTTCGGTGTATAAAACCCTAAAATAATTCAAATACAAGCCGTATAAAATACAAAACCATCAAGAACTTTTCGAGGAAGATAAAACAATGCCAACTGATTTTTGTGAAGTAATGTTCAATACTTTAAATAAAAATGAAGAAATTTTAAATAAAATAATATTTACTGATGAAGCTACATTTACTTTAAAATGGTAAAGTCAACTCTCAAAACTTCCGGTTTGTACCCCTCATTCATCCGTTAAAAAATACTAAATTTAGTTTCCATTAATCCATCAGATATTGGTCCCGTACAAATCCCCATGCACAAAACCTGACTCGAATACAATATCCTCAAAAAGTTAATGTCTGGATTGGAATAATAAGCGATAGACTTGTTGGTGGTGTGAGGGACAGAGCCCAGCTCAGATCCCCAGTCTGAGAGCACGGAAAGACGACTGGAACCTGGCACGGAAACTGATTCCAGTTTCAAAAATTCGATGGGTCATTGACTCGTTCAAACCCTTCAAATCGGCTGGTACAGACGGCATATTCCCGGCACTCCTACAACAGGGCCTGGAATTGCTGTCCCCAATCCTATGTACTCTGCTAAGGGCAACCCTAGCAACGGGGTACATGCCCATTAGCTGGAGAGGGTCCAAGGTGGTCTTCATTCCAAAGCTAGGCAGAGAGTCCTGTGGAAGCGAAGTCCTACCGACCTATCAGCCTTACGCGTTTCCTCCTCAAGACGTTAGAGAAGATAATTGATAAGCACCTAAGAGACTCGGTACTGGCAGAACTGCCTCTACATGAGCATCAGTATGCTTACCAAACCGGTAAATCCTGCGAGCAGGCAATCCACGAGCTCACACGACGAGTGGAGACCGCTTTCAGGAACAAGGAAATTGCGTTGGTTACTTTCCTGGACATTGAGGGAGCCTTCGACAGGGCGTCCTTTTCGTCGATGGAAAGAGCGCTGCGAAGGCGTGGAGTTGACCCACAAATCAGACTGTGGATCAGCTCCATGCTAAGGAACAGGACGGTTCAAGTCTCACAGAACCTCTGAACTGTAAAGGCATCGGTGGCAGCGGGCTGCCCACAAGGCGGAGTGCTGTCTCCTTTGCTATAGTGCCTAGTGGTGGATGATCTGCTGCACGATCTTCGGGCGGCGGGTTTCCACGCACAGGGCTATGCCGACGATATCACCATCATGGTCTGCGGTAGGTTTTGGGGCGTAGTATCCGAAAGGATGCAAGTCGCGCTCAGACTTGTAGAGAGGTGATGTCAAAGGGACGAGCTAGCGTCAACCCCAACAAAACAACAATGGTCCCGTTCACGTGGAGAAGTAATTTGTTCGAACTCCGGTGCCCGACCATCTTCGCCTCCAGGATACCAATATCCGGCGAGGCGAAATATCTGGGTGTGATCCTGGAGGCCAAATTGATGTACAAGTCGCACCTGGTACATTTGACAAACAAAGCGTTGAGATCCTTCTGGGCCTGCAGAGCTATGTTTGGTGAAACATGGGGGCTCAAACCTGAAATGGTGTATTGGCTGTACACGAAGGTCATAACACCCTCCATAACTTACGCTTCACTGGTCTGGTGGCATAAAGCCAGCCTAGGGTATGCGGTAAGTACCCTGAACAAAGCTCAGAGGATTGCTTGCCTGGGCACCACGGCGGCCATAGAGGCCATACTTGGCCTCCCTCCGCTGGCCCTGGCGTTGTGGTCAGAGGCTGCCCTGGGGGTCTACAGGTTAAAATGTAGTGGATGCAAAGGCCTCACTGGTAGAACCGGTGACCATATGGGCATCTTCACCTACATCGAAAATACAGCACCACTGTCCGCCAGGCCGGACAGGATCCCGCCCATTTTCAGTTTCACTAGAAACTACAAAGTAGTTATCCCCACCAGGGAGACTGCTATAACTGACATCCGCAAACGAAAACAAGAGCTTCAACGTTGGTTTGTAGATGCCTCTAAAACGCCTAATGGCACGGGCATTGGAATCTGGAGGGACGGGGAGCCGCATGGTGAATCCATCAGCCTGGGGTCCTCTCCTTCCGTTTTCCAGGCCGAAATTATAGCCATTCAGACGTAGGCGGAAGGAATTTTAACCTCCTCGCATGGAAATAAAGTGGTGGATATTCTGTCGGACAGCCAGGGTGCTCTCAAGGCCCTGCAAGCTGTCAAGTTTGATTCCGAAGTAGTTTTACACTGCCACAGGAAGCTGAAACAACTGGCTGAACTTCACAGCGTTACGCTGAGATGGGTGCGGGCCACTCCCAGATCAGTGGGAATGAAATTGCCGACGAGTTAGCCAAAGCGGCCAGCGAACGACTATACATAGGTCCGGAACCGACATGTGGGAGCTCCTATGATTGCGCCAAGGCTTTCGTCCGAACTCAGCTCGCTGCCAGACACCGGTCCCACTGGAGGGGACTCACTGGAATGAGACACTGTAAAATCCTGGGTGTTTACCCGCACCAGGACAGGCTCCGTAAAGCCGTCTCTATGAGCAGACCCAGGCTAAGGATGCTAATAGGTATCCTGACTGGGCACTGCACGCTGAACAAACACCTGTTTCGCATGTGCTTAGCAAATTCTCGCCAGTGCAGAAGCTGCGGGGACGTGGAGGAAACTCCCGTGCATCTCCTTTCCGACTGCCCTGCATGGGACATGGAAAGGAGGAGCTACTTTGGGGTCGACAGATTGGACGAACCCAGACTAGAGAAATTAACTCTCGACCAGTTTGCACACTTTTACTCACGGGTGCAAGCGGGATGGAGATCCTAAACGATATGAGGGCACAATAGGCCTTTTCGGCCGAATGGCCGTACGGGGTCACCCGCCCATGGAAATTAAAAAAAAAAAAAAAAAAACGTCTGCTGCAAAATCTCTCAATCTATTACAAGACCATATCATTCTATCAATTGAGACGCTGAATGTGGATGAACCCTGGTTCCAGATGGATGGATGGATGGAACCGGCAAAATCTACTAACGCCGTCAGGATGTATTTAAATAATACGTTCCCAAGACGCTAGATTGGCAGATTTGGGACTGTACCATGGCCTCCAAGATCAGCTGATTTGTCTCCTAGTGATTACTTTCTTTGGGGTTACCTGAAAAGTAAAATCTACAACAATGTTCAAATACGTAACTTGGACGAATTGAAAGACCGTATACGTACTGCATATAACGGGATAAACCCAGAATTTATTCGTAACACCCTGCGTTGCTTTCAAGATCGCCTTGGTTATTGCCTTGAAAGACAAGGAGGACACTTCGAAAATTTATTATAAACTTAAATTCCATCTTGTTCATTGTTATTTTGTTTTAGTTTATTGTTAACATTTTGCACTTTCTTTATTAAAAACATAACCTAGTTTTTCGCACCTTTATTTTACTATAAGCGAATTTTCGCGAGTAGCCGTATAAACGTGACTGCTGAACGGTTATCCCATACTCAGTACACGATAAATAACCATAAACTTAAAATCAGGTAATATCCATTGGCGCTTAAATTCAATAGTTTTCTAATACACGAATTGCTTGAATGTCAAAAAAAGTACAGTTGTTAAATCCGTTAAACTAAGACACGCGTGGTTCTCATACGTCAACACATGAGTGTATGACTGGTTGCCTTCTATTCTGCCAATTGCAATGCATTGACAATTTTCTTTTAATGTTACACATAGGGGGTATGTGTAACAAAAAAAAAAGAACCCGGTATAAGCATACACAAGCATAGGATTGGTGAGTGTCTCAGACGATTGATACCCATAATATTTGAACTGGTGTAAAGTTATCTCAAACAAAATTTCTTGCATAACTTGTATAACTCAAGTTATAGCAAAGATCAAACATCTTCGTGATAAATGTAAAGTATAATATACGATGTACTTTATCTTTTATACATACTCGTAATTTCTCTCGCTTACAAACCATATTATTGGATACCTAATTTTTAGTACATTGCAGCTTCCAGAAAGCACAAAGGACTACACAGGGACCCAAGCCTGTCACACAAGTTTAACACAACGTAACATTCTGATATGTACATCGTCGAGCCTAAACTTTTTACTTTCACAAGAATAATTTCGTACACCACAACCTCGTTACGCTAAAAGCATTTGAATTTTGTAAATGCTACGCAACAGAGAACATATCCTTGCGCGAGAAGTTTAAATTTAACCGAAGTTACTTTCGTTAACTAGCTAATAAGAAGTCTAATAACTGATATTAAGTTGGGGTAGACATCATCTAATTATAAAATATGTATGTATATAAGTTAAAATGTACACGTATCTGAAGCAAGTTGAATGGTTTATTGTATCCTTCTTTTCTTTGGGTTTAGTTCTAGTACTAGTTGGTTAACTGTCAATTAATTAAAACACTGAACCATTGTTAACGCTACTAAAAACTCAGACTTAAAAATTGCGATAAAATAGAGAGAAATGTAAACAAAAACAAAATATTTTAGTAGACGTCTTAGAGAAGATAACTTCTTTGTAAATAGTATAATTTGAAAACCATAACAGATAGAATAATATTATCCTGGACTTTTTTGCAGAAAAGAGGTTTATGACGGATTTAGTCCATCATTTTTAACCATCAGCTTCAAACGAGGTCGCGCAAGTAACGAACCACGCAGCAGACGCCTAAAAGCCGCTATCAACGATGAGGTGGCCGACAAGATTCATGATATCGCTGATCGCCGATTGAAGTTGAAAAAGGTAGCAGGGACAACAAGCATCCCAGAAAAACGCGTTGGCCATATCTTACATGAAATTTTGTGTATGAAGAAGCCTTCGGCGCTATGGGTACCAGAATTCAACGCAATCTAAGAGACTTTTTTATGGGTTTCGTAACCGTGGATGAAAGCTGGATTCACCACTACCTACTGGAGGCCAAGGAGCAGTCGAAGAAGTGGACTTTACCGGGCGAAACGGCTCCGAAGAAAACAAAAACTGTTTTAGCTGCCGGAAAAGTCTAGGCGATAATTTTTTTGAATTAGCGATTTTATGACTCTATTCGATGCAGTATTGAAGGAGGAACGACCTCGTTTGCAGCGGATAACAGTGCTTTTCCATCACGAAAATATATCGGCTCATTCACCCCCATTGTCGTATCCAAATTGAATGCGTTGTGCTATGTCTCTCATACTCTATTATCACCGGACCTAACCCTCAGGCACTTGTTTCTACTCCCAAACCTGAAAAGATCGCTAGCAAAAAAGAGATTTGCCTCAAATGAGTAGGTCATCGCCGCTACAGATGATTGTTTTGCAGACCTCGAAATATCCTACTTTTCCGACGGATTGAAGAGGCTAGAGCACCATTTGAAAAAGTGTATTCATCTTCGAGGAGACTACATCGAAAATAAAAATAAAGAAAACATCAATACGGTGTTTTCTTGTACATTCTGGAAACACTTAGGTCTCTATCGTGTTAAGAAATTTAATTATTAAATCTCCCGGACGTTTATCTTTCTCAATTAAAACTAGGTATAATAATAATTCTGTCATCACATCATGCATCTTTAGCAAAGCAGAAGTGATTATAATTTTCTATTGCACTAACATCAAGCACTAGCAGTACTGATTAATTAAAACACAGGTATATAAATTTATGTACACTCATGGAAAGACGATTGTTACTGTGTTGCTTTATTACTATTTATGGTATTCAAAGACGCGACAAATATATTGATTTAATATGTTGGCAGAAGTGCGTTCCGTTGCATCGTAGCGCATGTATAAATCAAGCAAACGATACTGTCGTCTAGAGCAAACAATGCCGGAACGAAAGGTTACCTGCGAGTTGAGATGTGCATTCCCAAAGTCGAATACATTTCACTCAACTTTTTCACGCTAAATGAGTATAAATATAGAATAGTATTGAAAACGGAATGCTGTCGTTGCCATTGCAACCTCTGTACGTCTTTTATGTATCTGTATACAGTCCTTTGGAATAGTAACGATTTCATTATTTCTGAAATTCAGAGTTTTTCAAAAAAATCCTCTGGCACGTCGATTTCGATTCAACGTATGACCTAATTAATAATTTTTTTAAATGGCAACACCCAATCTCGACCATTTCAAATGAAAGAGCGTGTCATTCTACGTACCCACGCGTCTAGGCTTGATAAAAACAATGGAAAAACATTATTTATTTTTCTAAAATTAATGATAGTGATTAAGGTAAATGTTGATAGAAAATGCCATTTCTCGGAAGATCACGTTCCTCATGTGGATATAAATTTATTAGTTCGGGAATAAATGCGGCTCGAAGAAACTCCAGATATCTTCCACCAGTTAGGTTCACGTCAAAAATAAGGACCCAGAATTCTTCCTTCGACTATGCCCCACCACACATTCACTTTCTAAGGATGTTGCAACTCCAACATTCATCGCGGATTCTTGGCAGCCCAATAACGACAGTTTTGCTTATTGACAGGGCCGTTCAAAGCAAACGTAGCCTCGTGAGAAAAAAATTACATTTCTCACGAAATTGTTATCATTAATAGCTCTTGCATTTGCTCGCAGAATTGAATTCGTCGATCAAAGTCATCTTCAGATAGCTCATGAACAAGACATACCTTATAAGGATGATACTTTACTTTATTCACAATTTTGTGAACTGTTGCTGCTGCCATATTGAAATCAGAAGCCACTTGGTTAAGTGTTGTGTGATGATTTTCTTGTATTGCCAACAAAACGTTAAGTTGATCTTCTGATTTTGAGGGTCGACCAGATTTAGATAAATCACGAACATATCCAAAGTTACGGAATTTAGACTCAATATTGCTTACCATGCTTTGGCTAATGGGACGCCAGGATGAGTTTCATTGAGCAATTCAACTACCTACTTCCTGTTGGGCGCACATTCTGTCTCCAAATTCGATCATGCAAAGAATTTCAATTCATTCTCATTCAGTTAATTTCACTATTTTAAATAAAATGAGAGAGTCACTACTGAATAAACAGTTCAAACATACTGCTTTTGCCAAACGAAAGATAAGAAATCAATAAGAAATACTAAAAAACCAAAAACAGTAGCAAGTTTTTATCTGACAGTAATAAAAAACATTCCCGGTCGCTAAGACAACTGGCAGATAAACACAATTTCTGACGATGTGTAGGTAGAATGACACGCTCTTTCAATTGGCATGGTCGAAATTGGGTGTTGCCATTTAAAAAAACTATCAATGACGATTACGTTACAAATATGGCTCGTATGCCGAAAAGTGCCTTTAAAAGAAAATTGACGTATCAGAGGATTTTCTCGAAAAACTCGCAATTTCAGAAATAAGGAATTTATTCGTTACTATTCGAAAGCACTGTATACAGGGTTTTCCTTGGTAGCCGTTCGTTTGAAGTTAATATCCTATGAATTGAAGTTCTTGAAATGCCCTTGAACTCCGTGGATAAGCTTGAAAATAAGCCAAAACATTCACCTCGTTAGCTTCATTATCTATTACTGGCTTCCGGTGATTACGAATTGCCTTTACACTCCCAGTTTCCAAAAACCGAGCTTCAATTCTTGTAAATTTTCTAGGAGCCATTGCTGGTAAGTCCGGATATCGCTCGTTAAGTGCGTCTGACAATTCGTTCACATTCACCGTGCGTATTAAACTAATTTAGCAGATCATTATTCGAATATTCTTCAATATTCTCCATTATTAACTGTATTTCATAGAATTAGCAAAATAGAATTGTACTACTTTGACATAAAATCAACAACTGTCAAGTCACTTGTTCTAATTTCTCTTATAATAATCAAAAATATGGAACAACCAGAAAACCGTTGGAAATAGGTATAGGGAAAGTCATAGCGAATCGATGCAGAATTAAATTCTGCATATGATCATCTAATAATATGCAGTGTTCCATTTGAAAAAAAAAACTTTTTCAACTTTGAAGATTTTGTAATTGGTCATGCAGTTTTGGACATCCTGTATGTGATAAATCAATTGTCAATGTGGATTTGGAAAGTGTCATTCTTGTGCTTCCATTTACCCTAGAAGGGTTTATTACCAGTCGAAAATGGGCAAAAGATACTGTGTTTCAAATAACGCTACATCTTTCAAAATTTTCAAAGAAATTAAGATATCTAAATATCAGTTGAACATAGGTATAGGGAAGCCTGATAGAACTCATCATAAAATTATCTCAGGAATTTAAATATGAAATAATAGACAGGGTGTTCCATTTAAAATAAGAGAGTTTATGGCGACTTCCGGTATAACCGGAAATGGTAAGACCCTTAAAATATTTTAAAATGAAAGAGAATCTTGAATGGCACCGGATTTCAAAAATTCTAGGTTTTTTCTAACCTCGGAAACTTCAACCGAACGGCTACCGTGGAAAACCTGTATACATAAGTATGTATGTATGTACTTATTTACTTATATCGTGACCAGTATGATTTATGACAGTATTATAAAATCGTTTAGTTGAATGCTTTGCAGAGACAATGTACGAAACTGCAAAAAATTTGGGGAATAACTTAACCGAGCAAGTTATAAAGAAACTCGCGCCGGTGTTTAACAAAGATTAACTTGCTTGTTTCAAATACCGTGCTTTCTTAAACATCACCCAAGTTTTTATTAAGAAACTTGATTAAAACAACTCTTAAAAAGATTATACAACTTGTGTTACAGAATACTACGCTGTACATTACACAGACTCGCTATGTTATTTCCTTCTTATATGTATAAAGTAATGAAATTAAACATTAATACAATCAGCCGACTTCAACCTACTGCAGCGAACGCCTTATTAACTCAATTTCATCAACTTATACGACATAGCAACCATTTTATATCCGCGTGACCCTGTTAACTTCTCGTTTAAACGCTTATCGCTTGTTACTAGATCTCTAAGCTGATACCAAAGTTGGCTTGATCGTTAGCCTAGTTGCCTGTTAAACAAACAATTAATTCCCATTACATGCAAATACGGTTTTTTTACTGCTGAAATAAGTTTAATAGGTTTCAAGCAATTAATAACTTAAATTATACGCATATATTATCATGTTCTGGAATTTTTAGCAGCCCCGCTATCAGGGTTTTGACTATTAATTATATGTTAATACGATTATAAATCCTTGTATGCTGTATCTATGTGTACATAAACATTGTGTATGTTTGAAGTCAAAAATATATACGAAACTGG
>ML218558.1:0-27649 GCA_004785975.1 Popillia japonica
CACAGCTGCTTCGTAGACAAATGCATTCATGGAGTACAATAAGCATTTATTTACATATCATTCAACTTTATAAAAAATATCTGTTTATGTCTATTAGAAATTTTTGCAGCGTCTCTTTTTTTTCTTGTACACACGTATCAGACCCGGATTTAACAAAATTTGGTTATTATTAAAGGAAAAATTATTTCAATATATGATCGTAATTTTTTTGGATTTACCTTTCTTGTCATATGACTTTCATGCTGTTTATTTTTCCATCACTTATCATTTTACATTTTGTATAAAAAATCACTTCACAGATACAATGCTCCATTCATCGATTGTTTGTTAGGCACACAGACAATCCATAATTTGTTTGCTGTCCGCACAAGATTAATGATTTGTGTGCCCGCGTCCGCTTAATAGGATTGTCCGCGTAAGAGAATATATTTTATTAAAGAAACATATTTATATATTAAAGGCAAAGAAACAGAAAAACAGAGAACTGCTCGTCTAACAGTGTCCACGTAACCCATACTATTATACTCATGGCTCATAACACAATCTAAGGTTTGGACATTATTTTGACAGTATCATCGTAATATCAATTTCGTTTGATTTAAAGATAAACAATAAAACTACATAATCAGCTTGTATATACATACATATTTTATCAATGCAAAAAAAATAATTTCGCAATTTCTAGCCTTTAAATCGCTGTCCATTGCAAAAAATACCTTTCAAAGATTCTAGAGGGTAGTTTTCTATAGCTGACGAATATCATTTGTAACTTCTTCTGAACGAACAGTTAGTCTACATGTACATGATTTATAGACAAATCAAATACAAATGGGCAATCAAATACACCAACACAATTGGATAGTTATAAGTTAAGTTATAATATACTCAGTGACATTATAAGTGTTACACCCAGAAGGAGTCATTTGTTTAATTTGATTTTTTGCCAATATAATACTCAGAAATGAGACGATGACATTTGCAAGAAATTTTATTAACATGTAACACGAAAAAAAATTAATAATGGGTTTGGCGAGGGTATCTGAGTACACTCCTGTACACGTCTAGGCATCGACAAAATGACATGATCGACATATGCTTGTGGCACCTCGTTCCAAACAACTTGAACTTCGTTGATTAACTGTGCCAAAGTTTGTGGAGGATTGCGCAACGTGGACAGTCCTCCCCATGATACCCCACACATATTCGATGTAGTTTAAATCCGGGGAACGGGGTGGCCACGACAAAACATTCACGCCTGCTTCTTGGAGAAAGTCTATAGTTCGACTAGCAATATGGGGGCGTGCATTGTCTTGATGAAAAAGAACGTGTGGACGGCAATCTAGATAAGGTAATAAAGTGGTTTGTAGAACATCACCAACATAACTTGCAGCTGTCATACTGCTTGAAATAAACAGAAGTGGTGATCGGCTACCATAAGGAATAGCCTCCTCGTCGTATCCTTCTAGACCTGAAGACGACATTCTGCTTCCCAATGCTACCATTCTCTGTACTTTTTCATACCGTCCACAATTAGTGATTAGTACAGACTGTACCAGTTCAAGCGTTGACGACTAATCACTAATCGTGGACGGTATGAAAAAAAGTCGAAATACTCGAATGCGGCGATATAGTGTACGCATAGTGGCAGGTCTACCTTATTCTCCAAACCATTGGTCAGCACTTTGACACGTAGCAAAACGGTCTCGTAGAACTAGTTTGTCTGAAGCGCCTAACTTGACGCTTTGTGGTACGCTTCGGTTAACCGGTTGGTCTTTTTCGTGTTCCTCTACCTTCTTCTGTCCACACACGACACACAAGCATTACCGTCATTACAGTACAATTAACACGACGGCCAATTTCGCGATAGGACAAACGGACATCTCGATAAGCAAAAATTCTACCCCTGTCAAAGTCACTAACACGGTGATAATTTTGATATTTTTGAACTCTAGGCATTTTGTTACGCTTAACGCTTGTAGACGGACACGCAATAACTAAACTTTTCTATATTAGCCAGCTCTCATGAACAATCAATCTCTTCGCAGAAAAGTAAGAATTTTTTTTTTGGAAAAAAGTATCAATTATAAAAGTTGACATTCTTGCCATAGCAGGTTTAAATATAGTCATTTTGATGCCAAAAAATCAAGTTGAACAAATTACTCCTTCTGGGTCCAACACTTCTAATGTCGCTGAGTATATTTGGCTTAAATTCAAACATAATAATAATAATAATTTATTGTCCAACAGCGTAGGCCAAATTAAGGACAAATTACAAATACAACTAAGTAATATACAGTAGTGTACAAAATAGGCTTATAATCTAGGTAACTCGAACCCAAATTTAGCAATATCTCGATTTACAACTAGACAAGTATGCATTATACAAATCAATTACACTACAGTGAAATATATCGCAATCCATACAAATGCTATTATAGATTTTATACATAAGATTGACAGGGGATCTTAGCATTAAGTTAGTTCTAGGTAACGGAACCTGAAATGTAATAAAATGACGAGCCGCTTCACGAGGAACTAAGAAATATATGTTATTTAGAATCTCACCATAACTAATTTTCCCGTTAATAATACCATGCAGCACTTTCAGACATATCAGACATCGCCTATCTTCCAGTGAGAGTACATTAAATCTTTCAAGGTAATAGGACTGGGGTATACCACTTGCAGGGTAGACTCCATCTGACTTGTACGCCAAATATTTCAACAGCTTACGCTAAACATTTTCCAAAGACGAAACATGTATATTGTACATTGGATACCAAATCACACTACCATATTCGAGCTTAGCGTACGAGCGCATAAAAAAGGGTGATGATTGTGGGAGAATTATAGAACTCAGCAGAAGACTGTATCATAAACCCCAGCATCCTATTGGAATCTGGTATGGTTTTAAAAATATGTTCGCCAAATGATAAACAACTATCAAAGAGTATATCCAAATCCTTGATGCACTGGCGTCGTTGAAGTATATCATCACCTATAGAATAATCATAGGCAATAGGAAATAATTTGCGGGTAAAATATATGACGCTGCACTTGGAGACATTCAGCTCAAGCTTGTTCGCAGTACTCCATTTTTGAATGCTGGACAAGTTAGTTTGCAGAGACAAGCAATCATCAAGAGACGTTCTAGAACTAAATAATTTTACATCAGCAAATAACAGAATCTTACAGTCAACATGGTCAGTAATGTCGTTAATAAATAGGAGAAACATTAATGGGCCTAGGGTAGATCCCTGAGAAACGCCGGACGTTGCTGCATAAAGATTAGATGATTAGGGATTATGTCGGTTATACGAAACAAAGAAATGTTTGTTAGTCAAGTAAGATTCGAAAAAGTTCAGTAAATTATGGTGTAGACCAAACTTTGCCAACTTCCGAAGGAGTATAGTGTGGTTAAGACTATCAAAGGCTTTAGCGAAATCAGTGTAGAGTAGTAGAGTACGTCCACTTGACCTCGCTTATCTATAACTGAAGTTGCACATTGACTAAAAGACGCCAAGTTAGTGACCGTCGATCTACCGCCTATGAAACCATGCTGCGAGTCGGATACGACAGACAAGATACCAGGATAGAAGTAATTATAAATTACGGTTTCAAAAACTTTCGAGAAATTTGATAACAAAGAAATCGGCCTATAATTACGGATATCTTCGACATTACCTGATTTGAAAACAGGACATACACGCGACAGTTTCCATACATCCGGAAACATCTCCGTTCGCAAAGCAAGATTGAAAAGAAAATTTAGCGGTTTAACAAAGACATTACAGCAATCCTTTACAAGAAAACTAGGTATTTGGTCCTGGCCCGCGGTCGACTTATTTTTCCGTCGTCTTATAGCTCGACAGATGTCATCATCTGTTACATCATAATACCATCTTTGTAGTAGAAACTTTATATTACAAAAAAGATTCCTAGTTATGTACAGAATACTTTCACAGTTTTTCTTGATTTTCATTTCACTATGATTGAAACCCGAAAATAAGCGCTGTTCAGCATGTAGGACTATGTTGTCGAGTTAGCAATAGGTTCTTTACTTTATAGTTTTATAAAAAAAATTATCTATTATGAAAAAGGTTACCTCTAGAAATATAGCAGCTTCATGGTAGTTCATGTCCCACTGATCTGATCCATCGGCATCTCTGCTGAGACTACTTCTGCTACCCATTTCGTCAATGGCATCTAAAAGTATCATGGCACACGCTACAGATACGTACACATTTAAGTAAAATCACAATAAATTGTTACGTGCAAGCGCAATAAATAATTTTAGCACTAAATTTAATAGTTAACTACGTATTGTTAACGAATAGAAAATGCACTATTCTTTATCTAATAATAACACGACCCATTAAAGCACGTATGATAAAATTGTATACTAGTACGTACTGGTATTTTCATTGTTTTTCTGAGATATTTCAAAAATATGAACAATTTAGTGTAAATGACAGCATAGAATGAAATACGAATATTATCTCGCTGTATATCACAGTCATTTTAGTGCAATCAAGATCATCTAATTATTCGGAAATTGTTATAATAAGTGTCTCATTATGATTACGATTGAAATAGTAATAAAATCATAAGCATATTAGTTTGTGTGCTATTTAAAAACAAACGCCTAACGTTAAACGGACATAAAGCCTAAATTCGCCCGAAAAAAGTTCCGCTCATTTTAACCTATCTCCGTTCACATTTCGCGTACTATCGGACGTCATTCATAAGAATAAATTAATTTTTTCTGCTTACTGCTATTAGACCCATAGCTGATTTGGTTGTCGTCGTTGAATCGTTTGTAGCCGTCATCATCTGGCGAGGAGCACCGTGTCGACGCCATTTTTCCGGTGGCCCACCGCGCACTCACTCGGACAACTGCCGTTAGCTACTGTTTGCGCTCAAGCGATGGTTCACTGTTAAATTGGAAAAAAATTCAACCAACGGAATATCATCCTTCAGTTCTTTTAGTTGCGTGGGATATTATGATTTAATCTTTTGTAGATTTCACAGAACATGCTTTGTCTACTGTGATTTCATTTTTCCTCTATTTCTTTGTTTTTAGACGGTCTAAAATTACAAGTATGTATTGTAATTTTGTATAAATATTTTTTTATTAAAATATACATTCAATGAAGGCGTTAAGTGCAGATGTCTTCCAGTAAAGCTTACAAAATTTAGAACTGCACACTAAAAGTAGGGGTGCATGTTCCCAGCCCCGCCACCCCCACATTCCGAAAATTTGAGTATGCTATAATTTTGTGCTTATTTTGTGCCGTTTTGTGCTTTCATATTAACCGAGTTATAGCGATTTCAAAGTCCGGACCTGGCATGTCCCCAGCCCCGCCACCTCGACATTTCCAAATTCCGTGCACGTTATACTTTTGTGCTTATTTTGTGCAGCAAAATTAATTTTGATATTAGCGAGATATAGAGATTTTATAGTAGATACAGTTCTCAGTGCTCTGGGACTGCCAATGTCTAGTTGTGAGATGCATAGAAATTGATATGTTATACCGTAAATATTGGTTAAATGCTGCCATGTGGTTAAACTATGTTTTCTATATTTAAAAAATATTTAAGTATGCTTTAACTAAAATTTCTATTGCGCGTATAGAGAAGTCTTTGACTCTTTTCTTTTCTTTAGACAAGCAACTTAATCTCGAAACAAGTTTTATAAAATGCGCGATATTACAACTAATAAAACACCTATAGCTGGTAAAAGGGCCAAAGACATGTCAGAGACCACGTGAAACGCCTTACTACACGAGAATAACCAATACAAAATAGAATCGCTATGATATTTTTTCCGACAACCTAGAACCCACAGAAAACTGAGACACTCCATCTTTTACTACAATATCATATAAAAATATTGGGCCTGATTTGGCACCATTTGGACGAGCAATTTTTTTTACAAGACTGCCGGTGGCATCAATACTAATGGACGACCATTTCTCTTTTTTAAAATATATTCTGGCTACGTTTATTTGAATGCTAGAAAAGTAATGGACAAAAAATTTATCTGTACCTATATCTCTCAAATAATTGAAGTAGGGTTTTCGTATTTCACCGACGTTAACGATAATATAGGATCTCTGTCAAACTCGAAGTTTTTTTTGCTTTATATTTGGCAACTCGAAGTGCATTTGGATGGAATATTTCTCGGAAACTTATTAGCAATTATTTTTTTATGAGCTTCTATTATTCGAATACGAAATTCCCTTCACCACTGCTAAGTCGTCTTAGAACATGTTCACGTTGCTGAACACTGAGGTTTCTTTATCTACTCTTAAGGGCTTGAATAGCGTCGAAATTGCCTTTTATTGTACAACGTAATATTACGTCATATGTCTGGTTTATTGTCAATAACTGCTAAACATTTAGCTTTACACTCACTACAGTGGCCTTCGATTTTCACCCACTTTTGGCATTCAGAGGCCACAACTGCTCTTTTGAAAATTAATCTACATACGATAACTTAGTAACTTGCCAGAATTTGTCATACATTAAGTTAGACAAGTCTTTCAGATCCGGATTTTGAAATCGCTATAACTCGGTTAACATGAAAACACAAAATTTTCTTTTTGCTGCACAAAACGGCACAAAAAGATAGCCTGCACGAAATTTCGAAATGTCGAGGTGGCGGGGCTGGTGACATGGCAGGTCCGAATTTTGAAATCGCTATAACTCGGTTAATATGAAAGCACAAAATTTTCTCTTTGCGGCACAAAACGAGCACAAAACTATAGCATACTCAAAACTTCAAAATGCGGGCTGGTGGAGCTGGCAGGGCTAGTCCCCTGTTCCTGGCCTCGCCAAAAAGAAAGTCCTATATCTCGCTTAATATAAAAGCGCAAAATTTTCTTTTTGCTGCACACAACGGTACAAAATGAGCACAAAATTATAGCATACTCAAAATCTGGAAATGCAGGGGTGGCGGGGCTGGGATGTCCATGGCCCCGCCAAAAAGAAAGTTCTATATCTCGGTTAATATGAAAGCGCAAAATTTTCTTTTTGCGACACAAAACGGCACAAAATAAGCACAAAATTATAGCATACTCAAATTTTTGGAATGTGGGGGTGGTGGGGCTGGGGACATGTACCCTAAAAGTAGGTATGTACATAGATAAAAATATTGCAACGCAAAAGGCTCCCATTGCTCCATATATTTTGCATTTTTTTTGCGGAAAATGAGTAATCAAGCTATAGTTTAGGTCAACAGGAAATTCTATTTTTGTGTAAGTACCTACATATTTTTATTATCGGACGTTACATCTGGAGAGTCGATGAAACAACATTCTGGACTTAATTATTAGTTGGAGAAAAATGGCCTATGAAGTTGTGTACGCGGTAAAAACTTTTTCTAATTTACTAGAAACCAACAAGTAAAAAAGGACTAATGTCTACAGTGCTCTCGAATAGTTACGAATAAATTCATTATTTCTGAAATTGAGACTTTTTCGAAAAAATCCTCTGACACGTCGATTTTGTTTTAAACAAAGGCACTTTTTGACTTACGACTTATATTGATGACGTAATCGTCATTCGAGATATGACGTCATTGATAATTTTTTTTAATGGTAACACCTAGTTTCGACTATGCCAATTGAAAGAGCGTGGCATTCTACGTACACACCGTCAGAAATTATGCTTGTCTGATAGTTGTCTTAGCGACCAAGAATGTTTTTATTACTGTCAGATAAAATCTTAAAATCGTACTTTTTTGGTTTTTGTTTGTTTGGCAATAGCAGTATGTTTGAACTGTTGATTGAGTAGTGACTTTCACATGTTATTTAAAATCGTGAAATTAACTGAATGAGAACGAATTGAAATTCTTTGCATATTCGGATTTAGAGACAGGATGCGCACCCAACAAGTAGTTGAATTGTTCAATGAAACTCATCCTGGTCGGCGTCCCAGTAGCCAAAGCATGGTAAGCAATATTAAGTGTAAATTTCGTAACTTTGGACATGTTCGTGATTTACCTAAATCTGGTGGACACTCAAAATCAGAAGAAGATCACCTTAATGTTTTGTTGGTAATACAAGAAAATCATCACTCAACACTTAACCTTCTGATTTCAATATGACAGCCTCAACATTTCACAAAATTGTGAAAAAGGCCAAGTATCATCCTTATAAGGAATGGCCTGTTAAGCTATCTGAAGACGACTTTGATCGGAGAATTCAATTCTGCGAGCAAATGCAAGAGCTGTGCACTAATGATAATAATTTCGTAAGAAACATAATTTTTTCTGAACAGGCTACGTTTTCTTTGAACGCCCATGTCAATAAGCAAAACTGTCTTTATTGGGCTATCGAGAATCCCCGATGGATGATGGAGCATCGCACTCAACATCCTCAGAAAGTGAATATGGTGCGGCATAGTCGAAGGAAGAATTATAGGTCTCTATTTTTTTGACGTGAAGCTAACTGGTGGAAGATATTTGGAGTTTCTTCGAACCGACCTTATTCCTGAACTAATGAATTTATATTCAAATCAGGAACATGATCTTCCGAGAAATTACATTTTCTTTCAACATGATGGTGCACCTTCCCATTATGCAGTATCTGTCCGTTCTTATTTAGATGAAGTGTTCCCGAATCGTTGCATCCCAGGTAGCAGACTGACGTCACAAAAACGTCGATATCTAGTCACTGATTACGTCGATTGTACCAATGCTGCGACGTCTTTAAGACGCGAATAAGACATCATAATGTCACAGACCGTCGACGTCATTTCCGGACGTCGTATAAACGTAAGTTTCCGACGTCGTATAAACGTGAGTTTCGGACGTCGTACAAACGTCGTTTGCCATTTATGAATGACGCTGTGGTGATGTTCTTAATAAGAACAGGTGCATATTGAACGTAGCACACAGTGCAATACGGCGTTACATAGTTTTTTTGTAGTAAACACAATGGTACAATTGGGAAATAAAGAAGTTTTAGTTTTTTTGTGCTAATGTATTTACTACAAAAGATTCAATAATGTTGTATTGGACTTTGTTATGTTCACTGTGCGCTCGGACGAGAATCATTCTCTTTGGTGTGCAAATCTTTCCTTTTGGTCACATAGGTATATGAGGTGGGGAAATCAAACAAAAATAATATGATGACTAATTTATTACACATATAGCTATAGCAAACCATCTTACCTTAATATCTTGCCAATTATGGACTTAGATTCGTATAATATAATATACAGTGAATGGATTAAAGGAAAAGAAACATAAACTGTATTTTCGCAAGAAAGGTCAAATGGTAATACCCATGCATTTAGCTCTAACATTTTCAGCAATAAAACAATAAATTGAACTACTTTCAAAACAGAATACGAAAAGTAAGGTTAAAAACTGTACTCTTTGCAAAAGACATAGTTAAAAAGAATAAATCACATACTCTTGGTTACGATTTTGTTTTTTTCAACAATTACACAAAGCACACACTTTACACGATGGCAAACGATGAGAAACGGTAAAATAGCAGAATGGCTGGTTGTCTTGAACACCCATCTAGAACTGTCTAGAACCACGTCCTTTGCGAGAATCAACGGGAATACGGTGGGAATTTGAGCGCGCTATTCAAAGGCTTTGGATATAAAATCATAAAATTACATAGTAGGTACTTACATTTTTTAAAATTAAGTTACAGGTTTTTATAGGTATAAAGAAAATATGTATAAAAAGAAAAAAGATAATTAGGTACAAATTAGTCTGTATAATAAAATGGATATATGGTCGATTATGTTTCAATTTTAAATCAAATAGACTGATTATAAATATTTATAAAAATAAATAGGTGATTTAGTGATGGGCCTAGTTAACATAGTTCATTTTGTTAACAACAAATAGGAATAACGTCGAATTCACGTCTTTTCGTCGTCAACTAAAGACGTATTTATTTAGTCATTAAAATGACGTTCATTTTTGGTCGATAATAGGTATATCGACGTCGTCATTCATTTTTCTCCAAATATTCACGTCATTTTCACGTCAGTCTGCTACCTGGGATAGGGAGAAGGGAGCCGATTGACTGGTCAGCCAGATCGCTAGATATGACACCCCTAGATTACTTTTTGTGGGGGTACTTAAAAAGAAAAATGTACGTTAGTAAAACAGCGAATTTAAAAGAATTAAAAGAAATAATTCGTCAGGAGATACATCATCATATACCTCCTGAAGTTATTGTCAATGTTTATTAATCATCTTGGTTACTGTCAGGTAGCCAACGGCGAACAATTTCGACATTTACTTGGATCATAATCATTAATTTTGGAAAAATAAATAATAATAATAAATAATATAAGTAATGTCTTCTTCATTTTTTTATCAAACCTACATACGCTAGTGTAATCATATTTTTAACGGTGTGTACGTAGAATGATACGCTCTTTCAATTGGCATGGTCGAAATTGGGTGTTGCCATTTACAAAAATGATCAATGACGTCATATCTCGAATGATGATTACGTCATAAATATGGGTGTGACACACTCTGCCTTAATACTACAAAAATCCTAACTATAATGCGCATGTCACTGGTAATAGGTACAGCAATAACAACAAATCAGGCTTTTAAGTTTCACTCAGTTTTACGTCAGTGTTCGGCGTTTATGCCTTTTTATATCCGATTTTTGTGAAAATAGATTTTTTTTTATACCCGATTTGATAATAAATATGACATAAAGTGTCATTTAGTTATAACAAGGCTTCTACCTAGTAAACAAAATTTAATTTTCGCGCAGTTATTTTTAGTAACTTCAACGTTGAAGCATGAAATTACCAACAAATTTAGATAGATGGATAGTTCTTTTTATACGTGTATGTTGAAGTTACAAAAATAATTACGCCATATTTGAATTTTGTTTACTTGATATAAATAGGTGTAGCATACGTTGCCTGGATTCAAAGAATTTAACATTAAAAGATTTCTTATATCAAGCAGAGAAATTATACATTTCTGACCTGCCGTTTAAAAGCCTCAAAGGTCTATCTTGGTTCCCTCTAGCATCCTACATTTTTTTTGTTTTTTTCCGTACCCTGTATATTGCTGGTGTAATATCTAAGCCATTTAATGCAGTGCTGCCAATAAAAAGTTACAAACGATTTAGATGTCATAACAAAAGTTAAAAGTTTTCTTACTAAAATATAAAAAAAAATAGTTATTATTTTGGCCCTACTAAAACTACACAAATCTAATCAAAACATCGATTATTTAAGCCTCGATTTTTTTCGGAATCGATTCTTGGAGTTTCGATTTTAATCGATTCAGAGAATCGATTTTTGATAAAAATCGGCATCCCTAAGTACATAATTTCTTTCCTACTAGGGATGCCGATTTTTAATCGATTATTGGAAAAATCGGTTATTTTATTTCTAAAGATCGATTTTTGAATACTGGATTTTTTATGCAAATCGATTCTTTTTTATATCCGATTTTTGTAAAAATCGATTCTTTTTTATACCCGATTTGATAATAAATATGACATAAAGTGTCATTTAGTTATAACAAGGATTCTATGAATAGGTGTAGCATAAGTTGCCTGGATTCAAAGAATTTAACATTAGAATAATTCTTATACCTAGCAGAGAAATTATACATTTCTGACCTGCCGTTTATAAGCTTCAAAGGTCTATCTTGGTTCCCTCTCATCTAACATTTTTTTAAGTTGTGTTTTCCGTACACTGTATATCGCTGGTGTAATATACCAAGCCATGTAAACATGTAAAGCAGTGCTGCCAATAACGAGTTACAAATGATTAAAGATGTCATAACAAAAGTTAAAAGTTTGTTTACTAAAATATAAAATAGTTCTTATTATTACCCTACTAAAAGTACACAAATCTAATCAAAACATCGATTATCTGTAACATCGATTATTTAAGCCTCGATTTTTTTCGGAATTGATTCTTGGAGTTTCGATTTTAATCGATTCAGAAAATCGATCTTTTGATAAAAATCGGCATCCCTAATTTGATCGCTATTGGCTGTCAGGAAGTATGAATATGAACTCAGAAACAAATCATAAATCATAATGCTGCCTTTTGCAGAAATTCTAATATACTAGTTTTCGTTAGTACTTTGGAAAATTATTCTTCATAATGCAAATTTTCAGCTTATTTCTGTTCATATTTCAAAAATTCATGTCGGACGGATACTAATAATTAGGAGCAGACCAATTTCCGTCCACGCCATATGCGCCGACGTGAGGATGGTTGTATTTGATCAGAACCAATCAAAACTAATAAAAAGCATTCTGTGTGATTCAGTATTAGTATGTGCACCTCGTGTACCTGTACATTACTGCATTATGTGTTTGGTACCCATTTGACTCTATGTAAGTGTAAGAATACGTAATAAAATGTCGTCGACCCGTAAATCGAGAAAACGACCGTTGTCAACCGAAGTGAACAAGTTCATTACGAATTTCCCGGACTTAATATATGATGGCTCCAAAATTAAATGTTTAATATGTAATACATATCTAATGTGTTGGTCAAAAACACATTGTAAAGACCACGTCAACAGCTCGAAGCACAAGAATAACAAAACTAATCGACAACAGTTTATACATGAACTATGTGCAACTATGATTTCGTCTACGCTGCCGTTTACCTTGTTAAGTAACTCTTCATTTATTTCATTTTGGAATAAATATGCGAACCAAACATTACCGAGCACGACAACGTTACGAAGGAATTTACCATCGGTGCGTAAACAGGTTGAAAATAAAATCAAAGCCGAACTGAAAAATAAAAAACTGTGGTTATGTGTGGACGAAACAACTGACAGCAAAAATCAATCTGTAGTTAACGTTATGGTGCGTAAAATGGAACCACATCAATCAACGTCTTCAATTTTATTAGCATCCAGACGACTGCAACAATGTAATGCCGTAAAAATTTCAGAAGTGCTATTAGATACTTTGGCAAAATTTGAACTTTCGAAAGACCAAGTATTAATGTTTATGACCGATGGTGCCCCAACCATGTGTTATGTAGGCCAGTCCCTTAGAAAATATTGTCCTAACTTGTTACATATTACTTGTAAACTTCATGCGTTACACCTTGTGGCAGAACAGGTTCGTAGATGTTATCCGGAAGTAGATGCTCTAATATTGAGCACAAAGGCAGTGTTCCTGAAATCTCCAAAACATATACGAAAATTTCATGAATTGTGTCCCCATACCCCTGAGCCACCACAGCCAATTCTGACACGTAGGGGTACATGGTTACGGGCAGTGTTTTATTATCATGAACATTTTGAAAAAATTAAGAACGTAGTTTTATCATTCGATCCGAAAGAAAGTGCAGCTATCAATATAAGCCAGAAAAAATTTCAAGATGCCCAGATTAAAATGGATTTACAAAGTATTTGTGAGAATTACTTGGGACTGGAAGAAGCTATAACAAAATTAGAAAATTCATCATTGTCGTTAGAGGAATCGCTGCAAATCATTAAAGATGTTCATGCACAACTGTGTGCTGTAGAAGAAGGAAAAAGTGAAAGTGTTTTAATTAAATTTGAAAGTGTTTTAGACGGAAATGCAGACTTTGACACTTTAACACGTATTTGTGAGGGCACGTGTACAGATGCATTAAGTTGTTTAAAAAAGTATTTTGATTATGCGAATATAACAGCACTAGATGTAGAACGCTCGTTTTCCGAATATAAACATATTTTTTCCTCACGCCGGACATGTTTTTCAGAAGAAACCTTAGAAACGCACCTCATGTTGAAAACATACAATCGTCTTTCTCCAGGTTGACGATCCTAGGAAGACGCTTAAAACTGTAAGTCTTTTTAATTATTCTGTTCATACGATCACTAATTTCATACATTTTTCATTTTATTTATAGGTACATACAACGCTGTTATAATATGTACTATTTGCATGCTAGTTTAATAGCAGGAAATCAAATGTATATTTAAATATTACAAGCTCATGTTGCGTCTCTATTTTATCGCATATTTTAATATTATTATTTATTATTAATTACAAATTACAGTCCCATACCGGCGCTCATGGCGCGTAAGGGAATTGGTCCGCTCTATCTACTAATTATATGCAACCAATCAAGCTGATGCGTTTCCCGCCAATCCTTTGCATTACAGTTTCATTTACGGAAGTAAACTTATAAGAAGGCTTTGATTTTTGATTACCAGTACTTCCTTTTGTTTCTTTCCTTTCGTTTGTTTATTTTTATTTCTTGAAAATGGTACTTATTTATTAAACAATGGAGCAGCCTTTAAAAATTAAAAAACTCGACGAAGCGGTAGTGAACAAAATTGCTGCAGGCGAAGTAATTCAACGACCGGCTAATGCTCTGAAAGAATTGATAGAAAACAGGTAAAATGTAAAATAAATGAGCAATTGATTTGATAACCTACATACATATATTCAAATATACATTTAGAAACTTTTAGTTTAGATGCCAAATCCACGAACATACAGATAGTTGTGAAAAATGGTGGACTCAAATTGTTGCAGGTTAGTAATAATAATTAAAATCATTGCTGTTTTTAACTCAGTGGTACACATAAGATTACAGACAATGGTACAGGTATTCGGAAAGAAGATTTTAGTATTGTATGTGAACGTTTCACCACATCAAAATTACGGGAATTTGAAGACCTTAACACAATATCGACCTATGGCTTTCGAGGTGAAGCGTTAGCTAGTATAAGTCATGTGGCCCATTTGACAATTGTATCAAAAACTGCGGATGAAAAATGTGCATTCAGGTACGTTATAATGACATTTTAATAGAGATATATGTGGCTGCTTTTATTTGTTATCAAATCTTGAAAATGTTCACCACCACACTCACACTGATACTAATACTAACATTACTAGCACTAGATACGTATTGCAGCAACTAAGTTGCCAACTTCAGTAGTAACTCTGTTTTTTTTCTTTTTTGTTTGGTACATTTTTCTCCGAAAGCATGATTCGCTAAAATGTCATGGTATCCTTGTTCTACTAACAAAAAAGATACCAGTATTTTAATAAAATTGGCCTTGTGTTGATAGGATGCAATACTCGTATTATTAGTTTTAAGTTCTTAAGTTTTGCCAAATGAAAAAGAATAAAGTATTCAATTTTAAGACAACTAATGAAGATTGCTAACTTTTATTTTGGTGTATATAAATGTAGATTAACAGAATCAATTTTACATATAGTAATAGTCTGCGAAAGAATTATTTGAAAGAGAATGCTGCGTAAAGTATGGTGTTACAATTTTCTTAGACAGATTCATTTCTTAGAAGACTATTGGCAAATGTGATTTTGCCTAATAAATATGTGAATTCATTAAATTCAAATTAGCCTTTTAATTTTCCTTGTTTCTTTAATAGAGATTTTACCAAATTATAGTAGTGAAAATTGCTTTAGCTATCAAGCTTAATGTGACTGTTGCTAGAATATGCAGGCAATTGGTATGAAGTTTCCACTATGATAGTTCCTGTCTTTATTAACAACAAAATCTTCTATCTATTAATTAGTATTATTATTAGTATTAGTATTTTTAAAACTGGAAACTTCTGCAGCACTCCTTCGACAATAGATCCGTTCCTTCATTCTGGTTTTCAAAAAAGTATTGCAGCGAAAATTGTTTAATTAACGTCTAACCTTATTTAACCCATTAAGGCCCAGTATTAAAAAAGTTTAACTAACGTGATCAAAACGTTTGCAGGGCGATTTAAGACAATAATAAACTTGGAAAAAATAAAAAAAAATTTAAGTTTATTTTCAAAAATAAGGAGTGGATCGTTAACGACCCACTGGGCTTTAGAGATGCTCCAAATTTTGTTAAAGGCGCTCTTGCAATTTCTCTTCTAAACTGTAAGTTGTCTTTGGTAGATCCAAATTGTCTAGCAAGAAAGTAGGCGCTGGTAGCACAGACGTCAATCATCCAACGGTCGGTGTATACCATTTTTTTCCTCGAAAAGCAATCCGTTAATTGGACACGTGATTGTCTAGTTGGTCGAGTCTCCCGTGAATTTATTATAGTATTTTATTGCGTTGGGTTGATTTATCTCTATTTTTATCTTTTGCAGAGTACCTCTGACATTTTTGTACTGGGTTCATTCCGTACTCGTTTGACATTGTTGTGACAACACTGTTATGTTTCCAACGTACACAAACAATTTTATTCTTACTGTCTTTTGCGCCCTCGATTCATTTCTTTTGATACTGTCAGAAGACACTTATCTGTTCGGTTTTCGGGAACCGTTTCTGTACCTCTAAATCCTTTTTCTCCCAAACTTCGGATTAGTTTTGCTGACGTGAAAAAGTAATCACAGAACAGAGAAAACTTCTTCTCAAAATAATGTTCAAGAGTATTGGCAAATTTTAGAACCACGGATTCGCCAAGCCCTAATCCTTGTTTTTCGTTATCTTCTCGACGGCCTTGATAAATTTCAAACTGTAAGCAGTAACCTAGTTTTTGTGCTGCGACCCAAACCTTATAGCCAAACCGCACAGGCTTTCGTTTTATGTATTGCTTACAACCATGTCTTCCGAAATACGGTATCATAGATTCATCTATTGGAATTTTAGAGTCAATTGGTGCGTATTTGAGAAACTGTTTATTCAAGCTATTTATTAAAGGACGAATTTTTCCTAATTTATCATATTCGGGTAAATTGTAATTGTCGCAAAAATGAAGATGAGTATAAAAAATTCTTCAAAGCGGTTTCTTCTTATTGCATTTGCCACTAATGAATTGTGGGCGTCTTCAGAATTTTTATAATCTCCAATTGTTCAACAGTATTAAGTAGTTCAACATACACTAATTATTCTAATTGACCCCCTCAATAAAAGTCGTTCTTTCCAAACCATTTCCTATTGAACTTAATATGGAACCACCTTATAATATTTCTTCTAACATGTGGTGGTGCACTCTCTAGCTGATACTGCATTCTATAGATCAATGGAAATGAAATGTAATAGATTCCCAATGTTCATTTCATATTCAAAAATGTGTCTTACCGTTTAAACGATCAGGCAAAAGTTAAATAGGGTGATGATACCCAACTACATACATATCTATTACTCATTTGAAATTTACTAAAAGTTTCAAAATATCAAGTGATATCGAAGGGTTCTACGGCCCGAGACTTTATTATGAGGGTTTGCGGCTTTTGACCGTGTCGTGGTTAGTAAAATATATACAGTGCAAATAAAAAATCAAATGCACAAGATAAGCAATAAAAAACTTCACTTTTCGCCACGAATGTAACTGACTTCTTCAGGAGCAAAGAGGGGTATGCGGGGGGGGGGTACCAGAAGGTCACGGTAATTCGACGCGTGAACCACGCTAGAGGCGAAAACCTTCTGGTAGGTGAGGGATGTCAGAAACTCACGGTAACTCGACGTGTAGACTATTCTAGAGGCGAAAACCTTCTGGTAGGTGAGGGATGTCAGTTCTGGTACCCCCCAGATACCCCATTTTTGCTCCTGAAGAAGACACATTAGTGACGAAACGTCGAGTTTTTTTTATTGTTTATATTGTGCTTTTTATTTTTATTTGTACTATATATATTTTACTAACCATGACACGGTCAACACCCGGAAACCCTCATAATATAATGTGTTATCATCATCGTTATTTATTTAATTATTAACATCCAGCAGCAGAAAAATCTGCTCATTATAGGATAGTTATACATAGAGAAAACAGTTCAAAATACAACATTATCTGCATTATTCTTCTTCTTCGGCACTTGTAACTGCTGCCAATTTTTTGATTACCTTTTTCTTTTTTGTAAGGGTTTACCATTACCTTTACAAATTATCTTTCTTTTCACTCCACAAGTTTTACTAGATTCATTTCTCTGTAGTATGCAAGCTTGTAGTTTGCTCTTGTAGTGTAAAACTGTCAAAACTGCTCTCTTGCTGCGACATCTTCTTGTGGCACTGGCTTTTCTGTTGTTTTGAGGAACTAGCATTATTCTTCAGAGAAGGAATAACAAAATTTATAGGTTTTACCGACGATTTTACTGAAAATTTTGATATCCTTAGCGGACTCTACAGTGATGGCAACGTCACTGGCGAATTGACAGAAATTTGTTGACTAGATGTGTAATGTTAAATTATAGATGGCACCACCGAATGTGAAATCAAATACGGTGCCTGATTCTGCCTCGGTGTCCGGTTTTGCCTCAGTGCCCAGTTTTGCTCTCCCTTCTCTTACATAACCCTTAATTATATCAAAAACTTAATCTGCTTAAAGGTCCCGTACAACAGGATACCCATTTCTTGATACCGATTGATGAAGTTAAAGTTAATATATGACAACCGTATTACACATACTAGCGCACACATATTTACATGTACGTGTATAAGTGGGGATAGATTCGTTGCCGTCTCAAGCTCAGTTTAGTCACAGTATAGTATCAATCCTCTCACATACATACATGCATTACTTCTTTATTATGTGTTTGTATTTCAAGCTTAATATCTACTTTTATTTGCGGCAGGCAATCTGTATATACCGCATCAATATGTGCTCTTGTCAAATTTTTATATACATAAACTCTGCAATGAACCTTTAATTTGCTATGCTTTGTATATGTATATGGGACCATTTGCGGGTTATTTGTTTGATACCCGTATCGCGTTATACGTCATTACACATTATCTAATTTTAATGAAAGTGAAATGCCGAAAATGTTTACCCGTATGCCATAGTTATAATTGTACATGGTACGTTGTTGGGAGAGCTGCACTCAAAATGTCACAGATCCGGGTGATTTACGAGTGGTGGTAGGTCAATCACTGCTGCGGTTGCTTTGTATTGTATAAGTGGTAATTGTAAGTTTAAAACTTTCTCGGCGCATTCATAATGGCAATAATAGGCAAAATTATAGGCACTTCTTAAACATATGGTATGCATATATTTCGTTGTATTGGAGAAGGGGTGTCGACTACATGTATACAGTATACAATACCATGATAGCTTGCATAATAATTATTATTATTTAATTCTTTATCATTTCGTTTCGATTAAATCTAAAAACTATTGCATAACATTTTTCTGGTGCATTGTCATACATGTTTAGTGTATTTTTACATTTACTAGAGCCAAATATGAAGATAGTAAACTGATAGACACTTTAAAACCAACAGCAGGAACTCAAGGTACTCAAATCATTATCGAGGATCTTTTCTACAATATGAATATTAGGAAAAGAGCGTTGAGGAGTCCCGCGGAAGAATATCAAAAGATAACAGAAGTTGTTGAAAAGTATGCTATTCACAATGCTAATGTGGGTACGTTATCGACCTATTGTTCAAAGATTGTTTAGAATAACTCATTTGCTTTTAGGATTCGGTTTAAGAAAACAAGGTGAAAACAACGATGTGAAGACACCTTGTAATTCAACAAAACTAGATAATATACGGTTGATATACGGTCATATTATTGCCAGGTAGTTATAGAAAATAATTGTTTTTGTGAAATTTAAAATTATTTTTTATTTTTCAAACAGGGAACTAATTGAATTTAGCCTAGAAAATGATCCCTATAAATTTAAGGTTCAGGGATATATAACAAATCCGAATTACTCTACAAAGAAGTTCATTTTTTTACTTTTTATTAATCATCGGTTAGTTGAATGTCAAGGTATGTATTTGATATAAAATGAGTATTTGTATTAGAACCCTATTCTAAGTCTCGAGTAGATATTTTGATTTATTATTGGGCAAGGAAGGTTTCCGGCATGAATGCTAGCAAGTGTTGCTTCTAACACGTTACTATGTATTATACTTACATATACTATACAGGCTGATTCATTTTTGATCCTCACCATTGCGATCTCGCTTATTATTGAAGATAGACTGTAGGTTTAAATTTGACAAAGTTGCTAATTTTTGTGGTTATTATGATCCCGAAAAGAAAGTAGACTTAGAACAAATGACGTTCGAGTTATTTGAAAAAAACTGAAAAATCTCATTTTCTTATTTTGCTTGTAGCACTTTTATTAGATCTTGCAGAGGAAAACTAAAGACACATTCTCAAGGGCACTTTCGCTCCTCTATCTAGTGGTGTATTTAAAATTTTTATACGACGTTTCGTTTGCTTTGGATCATCATCAACTTTGTTATTTCATATGGGTGCCATATTGGATTGATACAGCTAGAAAGATTTTCTTTTTCTGATTTCAACCATGTGTCATATGTTGAAAACAAAATTTGATATTGTGATATTGTGAGATTTTTTTTTTCTCAAAAAAGTATCAATGATAAAAAGTTGATATTCTCGTCATGGGATGCTTTAAATATAGTGATTTTGATCATCAAGTGGAACAAATTGCTCCTTCTGGGTGTAACACTTCAAATGTCACTGAGTATACATATATTGCACATATATCAAGATTATCGTATGGTGTCAAAAGGCGAGTTTAATTCACTGTACCAAGAGCTAACTTTTAATGTGACGATTCACTTTATATGAATAAAAAAAGATGAAAATATAACTTTGTATTAGTTATCATAGTCAAGAAATACACATATCGCAGCTTACTGCGTTTTTTAGTTATCAAATGAATATTGTCTTATTTTCCCTTTTCACTAATACGAATCGTCCAACAACAATGCAGCTGCGGTCTTGTGGGCATGTACGCCTACTTTTCAGGTCTGTTCCACTTAGAGCCGACCAGAATATTATTGACATTCTATCGATAGGTCGCGAAGAATTTCCAAAATTGACTCCTGTGATCATAGTCACTGTCACTTCCAGTTTCTGTTTTATCGATATAGTAAGTCGTCAGTCAGGTAGGTAATGGGTTGCGTGCGTTACTATTACAAACGGAAATAGGCAAAAAATTCATGTTAGTTTCCAAGTAAGCGGTTTTCTTTATGAGGGTGTTAATGTATTTTGCTGCTTGCAAGGCTATTATACTATTGAAAACAATGCTTCTAAAGTTCATCGTAGTTGCTAACTTTGGTATCTACTGACGTGTATTTGTAACTCTTTATCTGAGCTTGGTTCTTACGTGAACTATTTCTAACAATAATTCTTCCATACGTTAAGATTTTCGATTTGATTTATTTCTCGGATTATCAGTCCCAGACATTTTCGAGATTTAAATCAAGACTTGTTAATGGAAAATCCAACATTTTCCAATTATATTCTCTTTGAACGATATCTTAGATATATGGTGTGGATACTTATTGTGTTGAATAAAGAAATCATTATTCGTTGAAGGCTACATTAAGTTACGTAAAATGTTGATCTAAGTATTTGAATTTAAACTTTGTTAGATCTCGGGTCTTATACATTATTAATAAAGTTTTCTCCAGATGGAGTACTTCTTTGTCAATTTACATGGATTGGTTTATTCTTTTACTTTGCAGCAAGTTTACGTCTGTGAAAATTAGTTTCCCAAACATCTTATTTGTCGAACGTTGAAGTGCATATTCCAGAAGAGTTTCTTTGTGGAAATTAAGGATTTTGGTTTTATAGAACCGGAAATTCATATTCCTATTTCTTTGTCTAACGACAAATAAAGAATTCGGAAAACCTTTGTTAATTAAACAGTAGGATTTAGGGAGAGAGAGAGCTTTTTTTCGAATATAATATCTATTAGTCAGTATTAAATACCTATCACAAACTTGTTTTAGGAAGAATTTTTTTATGAATATTACTAGACTGCTTAGATTGATGTTGACAACTTGTAATTAAAGAGCTTGTCTTTACTTACAATTAGTCGTCCGTTCATGTTGTTCATGTTCAACATTTTCATAAAAATCTATATAAAAAGAAAAGCAAGTTGAAACCTAAAGCTTGGCGTGTGTCAGGTTTATCAAGAAACAACAAGAACGACATGCAAATATTCTAGCACTTGCCGATGTGGTTAATCTATTATTAAAGAACTATGTTTGCTTCTGTAATTTAGTTTAGACTTTTACAATATACTGCGTATATAGATATTTCTCAATAATCCTTTAATTTTACTTTTAGCTCTTAAGAAGTGCATCGATCAAGTATATACCACATACCTTCCAAAAAATAGTCACCCTTTTGTATATCTAAGCTTAGAATTAGATCCTAAAAACGTAGATGTTAATGTCCATCCTACTAAGCACGAAGTACACTTTTTTAATGAAGAACAAATTATAGAACTGATAATGGCCGCAGTGGAAACGAAATTATTAGGATCTAATAACTCTAGAGTATTTTACACACAGGTTTGTGTATTTTTTTGTCTTTGTTATTTTATTTACATTTACTTGCTACTATTACTTAAGGAAATTGTTTTTTTTTACAGGCAAAATTGCCGAATGTTACTAAAGAACTTACCGTTTCTGATACTGATAAAACAAGGCCAGTTTATGACAAGGATTATGTTAGGACAGACTCAAATGAGCAAAAGATAACAAAGTTCTTTAGAGCACCCGATACTATAAATACATCAATCGAAATCGTAAATGATGATGTTTCAATGACTGAAGAAGAGCAGCAGAAACCAACAGAAGAATCTATGGTGAGAAACGACAACTTTGAAAATATGATAGTGGAGTCAAATCAAATGCAGACAAATGACACGGAAAACCAGAATAGTCCCGTTAAAAATAGCAATTTGTCAAAAATATCAAGGTAGGTACATAAATCTCTAGGACTGTTTTAAAAAACTTCTATAAATATAGTGTTCGAAATTATTTTTGGTTTCTTGAAGCATATACATACATAGGTTACTGTAAAACTTTTATTACGTACGAGGGCGTATTCTTATGTTATCTACCTAGCCATGAAAAGAAGCACATAAGAGAACAAAAAAAATATTTTTCTACCTAACTCCCTTCAACACTAATACACTTATTTCATCTTTTTTCCAGTTGCCCCATACCCTCAGAAAAAAATTGCTTCGGTAATCCCCCAAAATATTCTTTAACAGCTTCTTTGAGTTCTTTATCAGAAGCAAAACGCTTTCCCGTGAGATGCTTTTTTAAATTTTTGAATAAGGTAGATGCCTTAACTCTATAAACCCATAGTCATTGATTATCTGCTGAACTTTGTTTGCCTTATGAACCTGACAATTGTGCAGCAACAAGTTTTTTTGTGGATAAGAATGCAAACGTTTTTCCTCCTGAGCAGTTTTTTTAATTTTTTTAATTGAGTTTCCGTAGGCCTCTTCATTTATTGTAGACCCTCTCGCCATATATGGAATGGTCGTGGAATGACGTAGACTGTACAGTGAATTGTTTTTGGACGTTGGTATTTTCAGTGTATGCAAAGCGTGTTGGTTATTTTCAATTGAATTTATAATTCTGTTGGCTCTTGACATTTTGTTATTTATTGAATCATCTACATATCCTTCGGTTGTAGTCCAACATTTCCAGCTCCTGTGTCGTTTAAGAGTCATTATATTACCATCGGTATTAACCAAAATAGAGGCAGAAGTTTGTCTTAAACAATGACCTCTGATTGCCTTTTTAAGCAAGCTCGTAATTTTGAGTAATTTTCAATATTAACATTGAATCTATTGCCCATTATGACGATGATTTGAACTTCTTAGCGATTTCGCCAAAATAAGCCACTAGTATGTTTTCAGAAAACGAATTTACATTGTTTGCCAGTCCATAAATTGCTGGTATACCTTTTCATTGGTTCCCCTTGATTTTTGTGGTAATAGGTTTTCGGTAGTGTTCGCAGCTAACTGAATAGTGGGTGGTGCATTACTCAATTCATTTTCGCTATCCGATGAACCCGTTTTAGACGATGTCAGTTTTGCTAAGCAATGAGACCGGAAATTAACCATCATAAATTAGACATCATATATCCATGAAAAAAGGATTTAATCATGTTTTACACATATTTTTCCGAATTCTGAAATCAACGCAAACTTAAAAATATCCTTGCGCAGAATATTGAGCGGCATCTATGCATTTCCTTTGAGCGAGAAGTTGAGGAAACCATGCCATCAACCTGGATCAAACAACACCCGAAGAATGTTTAATTACAGGCTGCAAAAGCCGAAAAAATTACTCTAGCATGTGTGGCAGAACAAAAATGGTGAAAAGGAACTAATACTACCGCAACTAAACCAATTTTGCAAAGGTTGTTTCAACAGGGTGGGAACAGGTCATCCACTAGAGCAGCAGAAATTAAAAGTTTTCTTGATTTTTTTATGGGAAAAGTACATTGAAAGTACACGAATGATAGAAAAAGGAAGAAAACTTAACTAGCATACATACTAACAAACAACTATGCTAAGAAGGCCTAAAAATATTTAAATAACACATTCATTTTCTGTCTCGAATATAAGTCGAACAATTTAATGCTCCACTCTTTGATATTCTGTTATTAGGTATTTGTGCTAGTCTACTGGCTATAATGGCTAATGGCTAGCATCATTTTCCGCTGTAACTAATTCTGAACCACTCGGAGAAAGTGGTGTCTTTGATTTCAAATTTTAATTATTACAACAATAGTCCGAATTATTCATTCGTTATTTGACAGCAGCAACTCATGTTGCGCAGAAGTGTTATACGCCGATTTACTATGGAATTATTTATTATTATTAGAATAGAACATTTTCAAAGAAGTTTTTGCTATCAGATTTACCTGGCAGATTAGACAAAAAGTTTATGTTTTACAAGATGTCTAATTTCTGATGGCTAATTTGCTATCTAATTTCTGGCAAAACTGACATCGTCTAAAACGGCCTTAAGGGAGTAGAAAAAAATTATTTTGAATCATATACATATATATGTGTTTGAAATAAAAGTAACTATGAAAAATGGAAAGATATTATTTTATTAAACTTAAATCCAAAATATTTTGTGCAAATTCCTTCCCAGCCGCGAGAAAAAAAATGACAGATAGTCAGAGTTCGTCTGTTTCGAATGTTGAATGTATGTATGTAGATGTTGCAGACATGGAACCAATAATTCTTCAATAAAAAAGAAAATACGATTACGATTACAAAAATTGCAACTAAGAAACTATCTTTATTTCACAATAGTTTTATTTTTACTACAGTTAAATGATTTTCAATCGTTATTTTAAGTAATGCCATAGATTGGCAGTTAAAATAAAGGTTCCTTTATTAATTAGTCTCCGATAGTATTTTCATACGTAATCACATTGATATTATTGAACCCTTCATTCAAAGCTATTAAAAAAACTGACACATCAGCGTTATTTCGTAGTTTTTATACCATCGACAGCTGTTTTTGCGATGTCTTGCGTTACTTGGATCGTGGTAAACATATTCTCGATTCATAGAGGCGACGCATATTACAATTTATAAGAGAGATTTTAATTTTGGCATTCGCGTCGTTATTGAATAAAAATTTTTTGGATTTATATTCTACATAATTGTATTTTACCATTCTTAATATTTTTTATTTTACTTCAAATACACCCTGTGTGTAATATATTGATGATATCTTTATTGATTGTAAATGTCGTTATGTTTCAAGCGTGTGTCTCGTTCGTTTTACTACAATTAAGTCTTAATTGCATGTACAATAAATTTCTTGATTTGCTATAGTTTGAATTACAGTATGTATATCAAAGGAGAACCGATTGTGAAAAATGTTTTATAGAAAATTAACAATCTATAGATATGTATATTGTCATAGATAAAATAGCAATTGTAGCAATAAGTTATTACTTTATGAATGGAGTTCAGCATCAATTAACTTCCAGAATACATAAATCTATTTCTAGAACTTCATTGACGGAACTTGATATACTGGATTTTACCACTTTTTAGCATCGGTCACAGCTGGATTTATCACAACTTTCTCGACGCTTTTTCTTCAGAATTACACTCTTATCAGTATTGCTATTTTATTCATTTTTTGCTCTGATTATATATTGTTTTTACTTTTTTACTTTTTTTTCATTGTTCTATACAGGTTCTCTCTCTTGTGTTGTCCTATATTTTTTTTAAATTCTTACATAATTCATGGGACATTTACTTTAGTTAATTTTTTTCATTGGTCAATATTATTATTTACCGCAATTAAAAACCTCCGAATCGTCGCTTATTAAAAGATCCACCTTGTAACAAACACTTCATTTTTTTCATATCTACGTCAATAGCTTCCGTTTTTGATTCATTGTTCGATTCTTTATTAAGAATTTTTCTTCTGGACAACTCAAACGTTTTAGTCGTTGAATAGAGTAGGTCCGACATCAATAAGTTTCTCAAGATGAAGTAGAAACGCCCTTTCAGTTAATTAAGAAAATATTAGTTGTGCAATGCATATTATTGGTTTGGCTGGTTACTTTTACATTAATTTATATCAGTTTAGGTTAGAGTTTTTCATTAAGCGATACATGCAGGTCATTAACGAAATGTAGTTGGTTAGATACTCGGTTACACTGCATAGTGTAGTAAATTATAACATATTATATTCGTCCAAAAAAAGGCCATTTAATTCTACCTTGCTACTTTAAACTTCGTATAGGTTGCAAAGCAACGGCTTTCATGAACAGTATATTCTTTAACATCATATGTGTCGTTGACATTCAGAATTTAGGTGGATTTGTTATTTTCCTATTGAAGCACTAGATATTTTCTATTGTTTCAATAGGAATTAGCAAATATCTAGTAGTTGCAATCAGGTGTGCGAAATTAACTACAGCATCAGTTTTAGAAAATGTAAAAAATATGAAAAATGGGAAGATATTAAGCTTAAATCCAAAATATTATGCGCTAATTCCTTCCCAGATGCGAGAAAAAAAATTTAAAAGTATTTATAAAATATTTGTCGCGCCACTGTGTTTTTACGAATATATGTAGCGCAGAGCAGATGTAGCGATAGGCGATATTTAACATGTGCGCAACGCACAATTAGATTTAATCTGTTTCGAATGTTGTATGTGGATGTTTCAGAGGGCTAACACGCCCCATGTACCGTACGATATGATTTTTATTTATGGAGAAACAGCTGAAAATGTTCGTCAAACATGTCTTGGGTATAGGCAGGGTTTTCCAAATCGTCGAGCCCCATCTCACACTTGCATAACGGATGTCGTGTTTAAATTACGGGAAAGCCATAGATTGTTGCCATCTTACGAAAATCATGGTAGTGAAAGGGCCCGTAGGGTTTTGCGTACTGAAGAAGATCTCCTGAACCTTATTGACAGAAATGCAGGTGTAAATACACGAGAGACAGAACGACAGTTCAGGATGTCTAGAGTAATTCCATACATTGGATACATTTAAAATAAAAGTTCCTTTATCAATTAGTCTCCAATAATATTTTATAATAATATAATATTTATATATTATCATATGTACGTATTGATGTTATTGATCCTTAGCATTCAAAGCTGATTAAAAACAGCTGACACATCAGCGTTATATCGTAGTTTTTAGTTATATCGAGGTAAACATTCTGCATTCATAGGCGGCGCATATTACATTTTTTTTTGGATTTATATCCTACATAATTGTATTTTACCACCCTTTGAAATAAAAGTAAAAAATAGTATAGTGCGTCTAAAGATTCATCTCACGAACTATAGGTACTTTACAATTTATTTGGAGATTTTGTCTACGTCATAAAGTGTAATTGCAGTAGCTCTAAACACGAGCTCTATGCTAATAGTTATGTATTCATAGAAGCATATTCAATTAATTTGACAATTAACTAATAAAATT
>SMLS01067827.1:0-21455 GCA_004785975.1 Popillia japonica
AAAAAAACCATGAAACCGTATCAAATGAAACGCGCCGAGAGATTAATTTTCGCATGCTGAACTTCAGCAATAGAGCTTACCCAAGGATGCGACGCATTGTTGACGTTCGCGCCATGACCGTGAGGCACTTTCATGCTGTAGACTCATTTCCTTTCAGGAAGGGTCATTTAACCGAAACAAAAGAACGTCGCGTTGCCGTCTATTATAAAAGAGAAAATACTAAAGAGCAGAAACTGATAGCACTACGATAGTGCTAGGTGTGTTGTGTAAGTTTGAAATTTAAAAAAAATCATTTTTAATATAGTGTTGATAATTTGATTGAAAATGTGCCATACAATAGCGTACAATTTCAGAAACTCGTTCCTTTTGATATTTTGATTAAGCTTTTGCGGGTTTTGTAATGAGAGCGCTTTGAGTGGGTTGTGAATGAGGAGAAAGATGTTTTTGAGTGGACGTCGGTCCGGAAACTGAACCGGATAAAGACGCCTGCAGTCACGCAAAACGTGAACACGCGCGCTTTCTTGGTTCGTATAACCGGAGTCGATAAACTGTGGGCGACGCTTGCGCTCTCTATAGTCGACGGTCTGATATATCAACGTTATGCTACTATTTAATTCATGTCGGAACCTTAATGTTGTAATTTCAGACAGGATTGTGTGCGTATACAAGCATCGTACGGCTCTGTTGTACGAATATAGAATTTTTCGTTTGACTTATTTGCGTATGAGGACCGTTAAATAAATGATAATTGAAAATGACATGCGATCCAAGGCGGGTATTTAAGGACAAAGTTTTAGGAAAACGATAAGATTAAAAGCTTTACCAATTTGAATATTCCTTTATTGCGTATTGGATATTTTAGTTGAAATTGCTAACGAATGAGATTAGAAAATATCATTTATAAAGAACTAGTACTTCAGATATTGTTTTATAGATTATACTTACCAGTTGTAAGAACTTCTCAAAAAGTTCTACAAAGTCTTACACCGCAATCGCCAGCAATCTCCGTCACGGATAATCGCCTCTACTAGCGTAATCCTACTATTTTGCAGATTTGTTTTATAACGCAATTGAACGTTCTACCATAGCACAGAGCATGAAGAAGTGTTTATATGAATTTAAATCTCCAAACAAATTCCTTTTTCTTTCATCTCTAATACTAAACCTATCATTTATGAATAATTTGCATTAAATATAATTGTTAATATTGTGCACAATAATATGGAAAAAAACTTCACCGGCAGGAATCGAACGCCAGCCACTAGGGCGGCAAGTGTAGATCCAGTCCACAACGCTACATACGCTAGCTCATAGAGTGACCAACATTAACGATGTAAAAAGAACGCGCACAACAACGTTGATTTCTCTCTAAATAGGAAATTAGAGCGCGTTAGGATAAAAGCTCGTACCTGGATACTCAAGTTTAGAGCGAAGACCACGTCATTCTGGCAGTATAACTGGAGGAGCAGGGTATGTCTGTTGGACGAACATGGAACATCATTGAAGTGTCTAATATATAGGTCTTGTTCCCCGGCATCTAAACGTTCCTTAAGCTAACGTTTCAGGTTATTGTAGACCGAAGTTTGCAGAGGACAATGAGACGAACTTAAATTTTTCAATCTCTTTCATCTTTTTGGTCTGACGTAAAACAGAAATTACTTCATCGTGATTGCGCAACTTAAGCTTCAAGGGACGTTTACATATACGCTGATTGGGATCGAATTTGCTCAATATGATGGGAGCAACGCCGCCGGAAGGTATATTCAAGGTTCCAAAAATGATTGGAATTGATTCCTTATCAGAAGCAAGGTGGTCGTCGCTACCTCCAGATTCCAACTCAGGCAGATTAAAAATAATAATATTGTTACTTCTTTTTTTCTCTTTCAGCGATTTCACTTATAATGTTCTCTGTTGTGAGCGGATCAACCATGCCTCGAATAGAAGCAGTGGCGCTTTGTAATTTTAGGACTCGAATATCATCCCGCAATGTGTTAACTATAGAGGCCAATTCATGCATTTTTATTAATGGAAGCTTAAAGTTAGAGCACGAAGAACAATGGAAAGTGAGTTTACGAGCTTTGTTCCTAAAACATTGGACCTGCAATCTTGATAGGCCGCTACAAATGGTGTGTACCGATCCTCTACAGAAATCGCAAATGATTTCATTTTAAACATGGCTAATTATTGAGTTAAAGTTGGTGAAGGCCAAGAAAAAGGAACGTAGAAGTAAACAAGGAGATACACTTCACACCAGTGGGTCTATACTGGTGACTAACAGTACACAAGCTTAGAGGGCCACGGAAGTAGAAAGGATCGCAGTTTGTATACACGTTTAGATAAATCAGCAAACTCAAAAAAAAATCTGCAGACTGCCGAAGAACAAATACTATAAAAACATTTAAATGGGAATAGTAAGAGCAAATTAAGTAAGACTTCTGACAAAATTAGAGATAATATTCGAAGTATAATGCTACAAATGCGATCCAAAGGCCAAACACATAAATATTAGGAATTTCACGAAAAATAAAGTTATTTTACCTTAGAAAAACGATAAAACACTGCAGAACGTATGAAGAGCACTGCACTGAGTATCAACATATCAACAAAACTCGTTGGGATTCATCAAGATCCCTGTCGGACAACCCTGGTATTCTCCTTGTGAAGCAAGAAAATGCATAAATATGTGTTCCCGAAAAGTTCAATAGAGGAGTAACTATTTCCTCTTCATGGTCTAAAACAATTGACATACCAGGCTTTATTCTACTTATCAAATATTCTTAAAAGAGAGCTTTACTGCACAAAAAAGCAATTATTTCTTTATAAAGAAACAAAAACATGTTATTAAGATAAAAGCTGAAACGTATAGGAGGCCATAGTTGGAAATTATCACATTTAGTAGTGTAATCTTCGTTGGTAACTTCTCCTGCAAACAACTGTTGGAGGAATAAGAGACAGCTTCTGTCCAAAAGCTTTGTATAACAAGGTATCATTGGAAAAGTCATTGATGCTCAAAAGTTTCAAGTTCTTGAGCGTGGTATTCTATCTTATAAGGCTCTAGGATGAGTATCAAATTACTGCTTTCCTATTTATACTTTTAAGCCACACGTGCCGTAGTAAGTCAAAACATTCAGGTTTGCAGTTTCTACTCTAATTCTCACATTGTCAGTTTATTAATTTTTACAAACTCAGTTTAAAGTTAGCCAAAGTAAAAACTAACTAACTAACTAACTAAAACTAACTAACTAAACTGCTGTAAGATGTCCAGTCTTAAGATTGCTAAAAGGTTTGGGGAGTCTCTGCAGTTGCTCGTCCATTTGGCGAGCAATAATCTTTGCGGTATAATCTGACAGCATTTTATAAACTATTATTGAAGAATAATTACTGTTATCTAACTTTTTCCCAAACACGAGTACAAAAATTGACAACGTGGCCAGTGCTGAAATAAATGCCAGAATTATTTTCTTTCGGTAAACCTCAAGTATATCTGTGCGTTACTAGTCACATTCGTAATAGCAGTAGGATAGTTCGTCTGTGTCTGTCTATGTTCCAAATATGGTGGGGCTGGAACTGGATCTCTTGTTGCGGTCCTTCCACAAATCTTTAATTGCTTGCTTTTTTTAATTTAGATTACTTCGTTTTCAAAACGCGTAAAACCAGTTGCTTCAGATTTGTCTGTTCTTGAATTTAACAAGAATGCTATTCTTCACCATATATCACTGACGTGTTTTGAAACTTGTGTGTTTTGACCAAATCCTTGTTCCAGTTGTTCTTGATCAAAACATTCAAACTAGAATTCGGAACTTCTACTCTTCTGTTTCATTTCTCACATTGACCCTATTTTAATTTTAGACTGTTTTAGGGTATTTATAAGAACGTTGAAACCTTTGACCATTTATCAGAGAATCTAAATTTTGCATAATAACCTTTCACATTCTACAACAATAAAAGAGATGAAATAATGATTTGGAACTATATCTGCAATTGTATTGTGTGTAACTATAATGAAGGTAGAACTAAGAAGAAACCAAAGGTGGTGCAAATATACAGAATATGTAATCAAAAATAAAGTAATTTTAGGCTACGTCCTGCAGATCTGAATACGTTTCCTTATTATGGACCCTTATATGTCTAATAATAATAATAAAGGGGACTCCAACACCATGTAATCAACATTAAAGAAAAGAAATGGTTTGCTTCTAAACATATATTTAGAAGAATGTGTGCCACTTTTATATTATCACCATCAATGCCAACATATTGATTGAATGAAGCAGAGACGTGAGTAAGTAAAGGAACTATTTGGTTCTTCACCAAATATTCACATTTGCGCTTCTTTTTTTATTGCTAATTTAATATTCTCTAATCAGAATTTCTCTAGCAAATCATACTAACTATTACGTAGCGAGCGGTATAAGTTTACAGCAAAGTAAATATTGAGAAAGCAAATTGAGTTATATCAAATAAAGTTATTAAAGGGAAAACGGTTAAAACCTTATACAGATTCAATATTATTCTTTTGAGAAACAGCTAAATTAACGTTGTTAATTTTTACATAATTCAAAATAAAAGTAAGTTGTTTTATGTATTAAAGGATATTTGCTTTACTTGTTTGAGATTTCCAATTAACTACTTCAGCTACCAATACAATTTTATTTAGCAATAAATAAGGATCATTTCTAATTTGCTACGTTGTAGCAGCAACTTACATGCGCTCTCTGTTGTCATAAAATATCCGTTATTTTAGTTAGTTTTACTTGACGGTGGGTTGGCAATAAAGTTATATAGATTATGGACATAGACGCTCGTTAAGTGCAGAACATTGTGTATTATATTATACATACACATATATTGATATACTTTATTACCAATTTCCAGTTGGTTTCTTGGCGTATGGCTGGCAGGCCTTCGGTACTGACGTATGTACATGTATATCTTGTATATTATTTTAACTGTGAATGATAAAATTGCATATACAGTTGACTGTTGACATTTGTGCAATCAGTTTCGATTTTTTTGAGGCAAAATAAAAGGTTAAATTGAAAAGAAAAAAAACGGAGTATCTAAAATCTTATGGAAAATAAAAGCCTAGGTTTCTTTATTAAATTTACTGAATTCGGCTTATAAATAATAATCTTTTTCGAATAGCTTATAGCGAACATTTGTACTCTACTTAAATATGAAAGAACTTCAATGTTTTTATATTCTTTGACACTAAAATACAGTAAAGTTCCAACAATTTTGTCATAAGTATGTATAAATTGAGATTATATTAAGCCTAAAACTGTTTGTTACGAATTTAGTAAGAATTATAAGAATGAGCGTTTATTGAACTTATTTTTCCGGCACCTCCACCAAAAAGTTTTGTGATCTCATTCATACTTCAAGGTATTTTCTATCGTGCTTTTTTGCTATTTCAAACAATTCTAATGTATTCTCTGTCTGTATCGAATATATTTCAACATGTTGCTAATATTGTTAATATAATAAGATATTCAGTAATACAACACAATCTTTCTAATGCTACTTTAGTAGATTTGTTGCTAATGTTGTTATTCATTATAGATTCAAAACGTTTTATTCTAACTTCATTGTTGGTATCTTTAGTTATTAAAAGATAAAATAATAGATCCTATCTCAAGTAATAGTAGGATAAGAATGACATTAAATCTAAAATTCAACCCCCTACAGCTGCGATGTCCGAGTGGTTAAGGAGTTTGACTCGAAATCAAATGGGCATTGCCCGCACAGGTTCGAATCCTGTTCGCAGCGGATTCTTTTTTGTAAAATGTATGACACCATATTTCTTCATTCCCACGTCAATTATGTTTCTAGAATTTATATTATTTTTCAGGAAAAGTATATTGTTGAATAACAGTTAAAATTGTGTTATTGTGATAAAATTACGGACTTTTAGGACAGTTTTTGACCATTCATTTAGTAATTATATTCTACTTTATCAATAAAGACAGTCCTAATATAATTATCTATTTATATGAGGATTATTGCTAAAAATTAATAAAAATTGTAACAGGCGCATTTATGTGAAAGTTTTTTCGGCTATATCAGTATAGGGAAAGCTTGGACTTGTACTTACGTGATTATCCGTTGATAGCAAGACAGTTTCCTTTATATTAATGCGAAAGCTTTCAGTAATCACTTACGTAACTGGATGTATAGAGTTCTAAAGCTCCAGGTTGTGCCCTAAGCTTCAATTGTTATTGATCAAATTTGACATATGGGAAAACAGAAGGTAAAAAATTATCTTATTCCTTATTAACTCGACGATACTTGGCTTTCAGCAATTTTTGTCAAATTACGTTGGCCGTAGAATTATAGTAACTATAGTGTGGTGGAAACTTCTTCCTGATAGGAACTTTGGTTAATTTGTTAAGAAAATTGCCTACAAAGTGCAAAGCCGGTTGTTTCATGCTTTCTAATAGACAATGTAGGATTCATTTGAAAAATTTTTATTAGATATTTAAGAATGTTTAGATTGTTTATTTCAGTAAAGTGTAAAGCTTTTCGCCTATAATTATTCGTATGATAGCTTCAAGTTTTAAAATAACTACTTTCTAAACTTGTCTTATACAGAAGTGCGGTTTAAATCACATATTTTGGGGAACTATTTTTTTACTATTTTGTCCATAATGCGCCTTCGACTCTTATGCCTGAAAAATCAGTTAAAGCACAATGACTGCGAAGTTTAAAATACTTTAGTGCTTATTTTAATTCAATTCAAACTAAGATATGTATATTAGGCATATTGTGGCCCTTAATATATTCTCCACTATCTATTCAAAATTCGTTTTCTTTATGCAGGCTTGGCTTTCTTATGTGGGAAGAAGTCATAATGGTCTACGTTACGAGGAATAAGCTGAGGAATCCGTCGCTTTGACATTGAGGTTTGCCAAAAACAAATAACTGTGCATTATGTAACATACAGGGTGTTCTTTGAGGTAACCGGCAAAATCAGTTCACGAAAACCATTTTATAGTAGAGTTTGGTTAACAAAATTCAAATTATATCAAAAGAACAATCATCAATGTCTTAAATTTATCTGTCATGCATGTACGTTTCCTGATTAACCCTACCGCTTTTCTCTCTTCATCATTTGTGGAGTTAGATGCATCGGCAGCATTTTAACGGATGCATTGCTTATGTATGTAAAACTTATCAAGGAGAATTTGACATGTGAACAATATCAACAGTTAGGGATCCATTTCTTCGAACGATTTTACAGATTACAGTTTATCAAGCTATTATTCCCTAACATATTTTTAATCCTTGAGGATAACTTTTCGCTCCCATAGAATCCATACGACCGATGGTACCAAACAAACAGTAGTTACTTAATCTGGAATTACATTTATCCCAACATATTTCTATCCTATCTTTTAATATCAATATATTGTTTAATAATTTATGTATGTGGGACTATTTATAATTGTAGGTAATATTAAACACTAAACGCAAAATAATGTATTTGATGTGTAGTTGTTTGTTCATGTATATTTATTTGAAGGTAAGCGCATTGCAGTGATTCTAAAAACATTCACATTTACCGCAGTATCGAAAAATACGTCTGCAAATGTAAAGCTTTCTGCTAGCTTCCTGAACTGCTGCCAACAGGTATACAATGTATACGTGTCAATGTTTATCGTTGAAGTTTGATGCTTCATACCAATTTTATTTATGATTTGATGTCTTCTTTTTAACCGCACCATAACTTTAAAAAGAATCACACATTTTTTCTTTGTTAACTTTATTACATTCAAAATATTATGATAGCGAAAATTGAACTCAATTAGAATTCGGCAGTAAATTTCAGTAATTTTCATTTTAAAGTTCACATTATTGATTTTCTGCAACTAGAATTGACGTAAAGTGCTTCTGTAAAATGTAAAGAGCGAAATTTCATGTAGGTAGTCGATCCGTTGGCAGCAGGAAGTTTTTCAATTATCGTATAGTACCGCTTGACGTGACACCGTAGGAGTATTCAGTGCGATTACGTGAGCTTGCGTGCGAACGCATTTATGCACACAAAATTGTGATAAGCAAAATCGATTAAATGCCTCTGCGTCATATGGCTACTTTATGTAATTAATTTTACGTAGGAGTCTGTCATAATACTGTCAATAGCTCATTTTGTGAAATAACTGATATATGTAGTAGTGGCGGATATTCAACATATTCTGCTTAAATTTATTTTTTAATTCTGTTCTAATTATTATACTATTCTCTTTTTATTCTATTTCCGTACTAGAGCGTTGCTGAATTGTTGAGTTTTCTCAAGTGTGGCTCTTCACGCAATTGATGAGAAACTGACTCGAAGATACTGTATCCAGGATTCCCATGACTTGGTTGTTTCATACATATCATGGCACTTCCCAGAATTAGACAGAGTGTACGATTTCGGAGTATTTTCAGTCAATTATATGAAGTTTGTTAAATTTTTTAATGGTATCGCATACGCAATCCCCGTCGGCAAATTTGGCCTGAGTCGAGTAGGTATTGTTCTCAAGTAGTTCACCAACAAACTTCAAAGAAGTTTCAGTTTGCCAACAAATATATCTTCGGTGCTATAAGGAGGGAGGAGACTTAGTTTTTTCGTGAAACAAGTAGCTACACATCTTAAAGTATAAACTTTGTATACAAATATTTTCTATTGGGTGCAAATTTCGTTCATCCCCTGTTGTAGTTGTTGACTTACACGGTTCTAATTTTTGGAAGATGTATAAATGGTCCTAGCATTGCCAATATTAAGAGGTCTTGTTGTAAAGAGTCTGTTGTCTTGGGATTTTTTAAGCGTTTTGCAAATCTTTATTTTGCACGGTAAAATTCCTCTGTGAATTATCTGTAGTCTGAAACGAATGTACGGGCTTTCTAATCTCAAGAAAATAAAACTGTCTAATAAGTAACAAACGAAATAGATTTTAATTCAATTCATTTAATTCAATAAGTTACCTTAACAAAGTGCTGTAGAATTTTTAAAATATTCATTGTTATTCATATGTATTAGTTGCAGGTAAAAAATTAACACAAAATTAACAGAAAATTGTTATTCTTCTGTTATAATTGACTAAGCCTAAAACTTATCTGAAATTTTTTATTAGCATACTATTCAACTTTTTCAAATTTAAAGTTACATATACTGCAAAAAGAGTTCTAAGAGAAACTAACAGTAATTAACAATACTAATATATGTGAATAATAGCAGTTTTACATCATATGTTACACCTAAATCTTTTATAGCATGGTATCATAGTGAGTTGTATTACATTTTTCGAATTAAATGCTGAAACCTTATTTTATGTTGAAAAATAAAGGCTTTGTTTTAAAGCAGATTTAATTACTCTGAAGAAGAAAACTAGTTCATAGTCTTTTCCAGAAAAATGATATCTTTAAAGCGAATCCTTTTTTTGTTATGTAATTTTAAAAAGATGTTATAGAATGTATAATATGAATTGCAACAATTTTACATTTAATCACGATCATCAATTGTTACTCTGGAAACTTAGTGCCTATGGAATTATGGGAACACTTTTGTCTTGGTTCCAGTCTTACCTGACTGACCGCATTCAAACAGTACGTATAGGTACTACAACATCGAAGTCAATCCGAGTAAGCTTCGGTGTAACTCAGGGTAGCCATTTGGGCCCCATTCTGTTTCTTCTCTTTATAAACGATATCAAATATCGTATAAACTTCTCTAAATTTCTACTATTTTCAGATGACCTCAAACTATTTCTCTCTGTCTCATCTTCTTCTGATTGTAGCAAACTACAAGCAGATATTAATAACCTTTCAGCTTGGTGTAAAGATAATAATATGATGTTCTACAAGCAGATATTAATAACATTTCAGCTTGGCGTAATAATATGATGTTGAATATCGATAAATGTAAAACAATTTCTTTTACCAAAAAGAGAAAGAATACTATCCGTTATGAGTATTCAATCGGTGACGTTGTACTCCTTCGGGTTGATCATATTAAGGATTTAGGTATACTTTTTGACGTTTCCCTGGATTTCAACCTACACATTGACGATATTACATGTAGAGCAATAAAGTTATGTGGTTTCATCAAACGACAAACCCGAGACTTTACAAACGTTATGGGACTTATTACTGTTTTCCAAAGTTTGGTGCGTCCCATTCTGGAGTACTGCTCTATATTGTGGAGCCCATATACGGCTTTCCACTCTAATAAGATTGAGAGAGTCCAGAGGACGTTTGTCAATTACATCTTGTTTAAGCTTAATATTGGTAAAGATCCGTATTTGTATTCTGAACGTTTAAACTTGGTGCATTTTCAAACTCTGTTTGCTCATCGCAAGATTGCTTTGCTCAAATTCGGTTACAAATGTTTACGCAACATAAAAACTACTGAACTACTCTCCGACTTCTACTTTCGAGTACCTGCAGTGCTAACTCGTAACGACGATCTTTTTGCTGCAATTCACTAGCCAGCTTATGTTATTCAATCTTACGTAAATTATATTTGGATTTAGATTTAGGTTTTCTTTATTTTCATTATGTCCATTATTTTAATTTATTTTGTTATGTCTATATATTAATTTTGTGGTGTGTATAGTTATAATTTTGTATTTTTGCGACCTTTTTGGGAGTTTTCCCGTTGGTCATATATAAATAAATAAATGATAACTTGTTCTTTAAACACTACGTTTGAAGTTTGTCCAGTTGTTGCTGACGATAAATATACGTACATAGTCTGTAGAAACGTTTATACTATATATGTATATTTCTAAATTATCATTCTGGAAAAATATTATCAATATAAAAATAATTTGTAGCTGAGGTTAAAATGCCATCAAACACCATTTTGTAACGTTTCTGTATGGTAATATTTCAGCATGGTTTCCCATATCGTTATCAGAGGAAACGTGGATTTGTTACCCTGAGGTAACTTTTAAATACTACCAATTTAATAACAAAATTATGTACCTATTCTTTATAGAAAGTATGTAGTTAGTGACATTTTTATTATATACTTACGCATTTTTTTAAAACCTTGACTACTTCTCTAACCATTCTGCATCAGTTTTCTTAAAAACTAGCAATTTGTTAACCTTCAGAAAAGCTAGACAATCGAATTGCAATGGTCAAAACAATGCTTAAGAGAGTAGCAAAAGCACCTTCGCAATTTCTTAATACAATCGTCACTCATAGTGTTGGAGTTTTTAAGATTCTTTAGCTAGAGGAACATACATCTTAACAATACAAGAAACGATAATTCGTACATTGCTCCCTATTTCTTGTGTAAGTACATACAGGACCAGAGTTCGGTTGAAGAACTTCGAACTATTAGGCTTAGGTTATAACTTAACCTTAAAGCAAGAGATCTGCCGTTCATTAGTCTTCAAAAGGTTAGTTACTGTAGAATAAATGCTATAGTTACGAAAACTTATAAGAAAATCTCAGGAAACGTAACAACTAGTGGTTTTAACACGTTAAAACGTAAACAATGCATATGATAAACAATAAGCGGGTCCGTAAACAATAAGTTCTATGAAGTTTGTGGTCACGAGATAGTGATATTCGATTGCTCACTCTGTATGTAGTTCTTTTCGTAAATGATCTCGTATTTGTTATAGAAACCGTACTAAATCAAACATAATCGTTCGGTGATATTGCTGTGCTCCTTCAACTTTAATTAGGTAGGAGATAACTTTGTAATGAAATAAAAGTCGATTATATTTACCTACAAAACATTTAATATAAACTAAAATTTGACGACAAAATACTAATACATATATCACATACATTTTAGACAATTTACAACATAATATGTATAAATAACGTCTTATATCTAACGAAGTACTTAATAATTAAGTAATGTAGTAAGTTTAAGAAAAGATCTAAAAAAGAACTCTTAAATAGGATATATAAAACTTAACGTCAGTATAATAATTACAATCATGGCACTGGGCGAAGTTTTGTCATAGTTTTCACATGTTTATCTTTAAATGCAAATTAGTAGGCGACAATAACATTATTTGTTGCAATGCCGATAGAAACAGTTAATTGCAAGAAATAGGATATAATACCGCCATTATATTGTACTTGATTTTAATGAATGCTCTTTAGTCTTTCTGATTTGTATAAAAATTTGTACAAAAAGTCTATATTATACCCTCTCCTATGGTTTATGGAAGATAAAAAGCTCAAGTTTGTATTTTTATATCACTCCTGTATTTATATTTTCGACAGATCAAAAGATTTGTATCTAATTTTGACACTAATATCATATCTTGACCTACATCGAACCGTTTGAGTAGTCGATGTATTTACCGAGGAAAAAATATTTACATCTTCCGGTCTGAAAAGAAGCTTAATTATTTTCTTTGCTTAATTGCGAACTATTTTAAAAACCAAAACGATGCCACAAAAATCCCACTTTATTTGAAAGTGGTAATTTTTACGATACATTAAGCCGACGTGTAGCAAACACAGTCATAAAGCAAGTGATTTAAAAATATCGCCTTTCTGCGCTCATTTAATTTATTGGTTTTCTTAGAAGTTAAGATGTTGCGTTGTGCACGTTTCCGAAAAATATTTTGGATTTAGTTAGGAGCGTTAGATGTAAACAAGGTGAAGATTAATAAACAGTGCTTCGATGGTATTTTCGTAATATTTCGATTAAACTAAACAAACTATCTAGCATGATAGCTAATATTAGTTATGGTTTACGAGCAGTATTTTTTGTATATATTAAGTGCGTTATTATCGACAGGTATTTTATACTGATATACTTCAGATCATGGATGGATTTATCACCATGGCTTCACCTTAGCTCAACAATCAATGGCCATTGAAATGGAAGGTTGAAACAATGTTCCCTTTAAGATATGTTCGCTACATCAGGCGGGACTAATTAGGTTTGTTTAGCAATCTGTGGTACAGGATGATTTATGTTTGTTTCGCGAAGTGATGTCAAGTATACCATTCTAGATTTATATCATGTGTTTCGTAAATTCAATGCCAATATTGATTCTTCAGATTATCTTAAGAAAAGAAGTACAAATACAATTATGCCAGTTGTCGGTATAGTGTTATATGGAAACAAAATTGGTAAATTTTATTAAAATTGAGGAAACAAGCCTTCAATTAACTTCAATTTTGATTCAAACTAACGTTCATAGAAGTGAATTTCCAGAAAAATCTATCAGCGGTTGTCGAATGTCACACTTCAGACTTATTGTCGTTACTTTCTATGCTAGAATTCGTATAAATTACTTAATTGGTGCTTTTTTTCACCAGAAAGCCTAATTGGTTTACCAATCGTGGGTCTTTAGAAAATGATTTACCAAAACAGCTTGAACTACTGAAGTATCAATTTTAATTATAAATAGTCTACCAAGAGAGCATTTGAGTCGTATATTTGATACCTGATCATTAGATCTCACTAGACATGGGTTTTGGGATCCAAAGATTTAAATAGTTTGGAGTTTTTCTTATGGGATCATCTTCAAATTCGGATTTAAAGCACTTCAGTTAACACAGTATAAGAACTGAAAAATCCAATAACTTCCTGTGATCTGATAAGAAATACTGGAGGCAGTATTTAAAGAGTGCCCACTTGTGTATACAAGAAGAAAAGTGAAAGTACATATTCTGGGAGGTGGTAGGCATTTTAGTTTATACTAATTTGGAAACAATTCATTGAATTTGTTCAATAAATATATAAGAATATGTTGTTACATTCGTAATAGTTGTTATTTAATTAAAAAAACAGTAGTGGTATACACCCTGCAACTCGGAAAAGGAGACATATTTGTACAGACTTTTCATTTAAAATAATCTCAAGAATCAATCCTTTCAATATTAATATTTTAAAAATATGTTTTTAGCAATATTTTGTATATCAGATAACATACTTATCGTGAATAACCTTTAAAAATGATGTTAAAATTAAGAGATCTTTTAATGAAGAGAAACATTTAAGAAGAACCTCGGAAGACATTCGAAGAGTTTGCTAACTGATAAATGTTTATTTTATTTTAGTAAATCCATTCAAACATTTATGATTTAGTTAAGTAATATGTTTTATTTTCATTTCGTGTTTTGGAAAATCTTATTTTATGTTAAGGTAGACAAGAATACTTATGAAGAGCTTTGTAAATTTGTTTCTGTGTATGGAGATGTAATCTATATCACAGCTAGAAGACGGTAGGTATCAAAAAAGGTTTGCTAAGTAATAACTTACTGACTTTTTTTAAAAATTCTACAGGCATTTTAATATATTCGAAACAACTTGTATATGAGATCATCTTGCACGTTTATTAGCTGGTGTTTGGTTGTACCATAAATAAAGAGAATAGAATATTTCAAATAAATGAATGTTGGCAAAGAGTACTTGAGACTCAATGTAGTTTGATATATTATTATGCGAAAAAAAAACTTCAGCAGATACTAGCATGGCCTTTTCAGAATATCTCCAAAACACACCTTAAACTGCAAACATTTGTGAACTAGACAAATCTATTGGGGTTTATTCCAATTGGTCTACAATTAAACATTGAAAATGCATGTGCACGATAAATTTGCTACAGACAAATGTTGAGTGTAATATACGTTTCTCCATTTTTTCTTCTTGAAAACTTATAAGTTTAATTACTGTTAGCTGAGAGTAACAAGCCAGCTAGATTCAAAATCCGACATTTAGTTGATGTTATGACAGTATTAGGAACTATTGATAGGTCTGCAAATTTTGGAAAACTGCATCAAAAATTAATAACCACCCAAATTTTTGCAAAAATGGCACTTGAATTATAAATAAGTAGTTTTCAATACAACTCACCACCATACATTTACATTTTGAATAAAAAACAGTTTGGTTACGTATTGAAAAGTTCGCTCAATTGGATAGTTTATGAATTAAAAAAAATATTACATTTCGTTTGAGTTTTTTTTTGATGGCACAAGAAAAATTTTGACACCTTTCTTGTCGAACAATAAATACAGGATGACCATTAACAGTTTTTGTCTAGAAAGGAACTATGTAGGCATGTATATACGTGTACATTAGGGAATGAGATGTTTCAACGCCTCAATTTCTTCGCTATCGTTTCAGTACCAGGAGATTTCAACGCATTTATTACTTTGTTACAGCAACCAAGGCTCAAAAAACAAATTAATTTTTTAGTTTGAATCCGGAATTTACACTTTATGGTAATCTGCTACATGATACGCAGACGAGACGTTTGTCATAACACACAACAGCTATAAAAATTTGGCGCTGAAGTATCCTGACCTTGATCGGTTTGTCATGAAGCATTTTAGCGATGAAATGGTGGTGCTGAAACACATTACACCCTGCACATTATGTAGGTATCTTATCGGGAATAAATATGCGTTGATTTTCATTAGAAATAGATTTCATTCGAGATATACAACAATATAAGTACACACACAGTAAATCAGAGATTCTATGATTATGTTTCACGTTGAAACATAAATATATATAATAGTTAAGTCATAAAATCTTGGAAATATTTCCACATTTTTAGTAATTTATTATTTACAAGATTGTCAACCTGCCATAAGTCTTACATCTAATTCTTATAGATTATATTTACAACAACGTTATTTTAACATCGTTTCCATTCAATAAATAAAAAAATATTAGTAACTTCATTAATAAATATTTTATATAACACAATAATTATTATTGTGATCAGAGATTTGATTTAGTAGTAGTGACATTTAAATCTTTATGCTGATTATGATCCTTAACACGTTTAGTACACTAACATACAAAAATGATGTCTCCATGTGTTCTATATATTTTTTGTATAAACAAGTAAAGTTAAGTAAATATAAATGTAAGAGAGACGATGCCATTTTTATATATTAGTGTTTGAATGTCCGTTAATTAAATTAAAGTACATTTGTACACTTTTCATTTATAATCTATGTATAACACAATATTTACAAACGATTTTGAAACAGTTTATTTGTTATTTATAATCAATAAAAATGATTTTATTTAGCTACAACAGTTCTGTAACTTTCTATTATAAAATTAAGGTCTATATAATGCAGCAACAGCGCGATTAATTAGAAAAAAAAACTGAAAGGTGCGGTTGCAGCGTTAATTGCACCAAATTATTATGAGTAAAAACGAACATAAAAACTTCAAGCTATAGAGGTACATATATGAAAGACGGCGCTATAATTTTCGTGATTAATTGAATGTAATACATAACCATAACAATTTAATTAACATTTAAGGATTAAACGAACCTTTGCGGAATAAAATTAGTTTAAAACACAAGCTGGACGTTTAGTTTTTAATTTAGATATTTGTTGTATTGGAAGTCCCTGTATTTACTAAAATAATTTCACTAATATGACATCAAATAATATTGATCATAAATAACATACTTCACAAACCGTTTACGGTTTTATATTATCGTTTTTATCTCGTTCCGATGGTGGTGTATCCTAGGTTTTCTGTGAGGGTGAGTTCTCGTTGAATGCCTACTTGCCGTGCTGAGAGTGGCGGAAATGTGCTGTGGATAATGGTTTTGCGGGTAAGTCACAAGCGGTATCTGGCATTTTACGGGCAACTGTTTTCTCGGTCCCATTCGTTTGAAGACGCCTTTCCATGCATTCGCCGTTTTCTTAGACCATAACCAGAAGAGAGTGCTGACGCCTATAAATAAGGACATCAAGTGTTTCAGAAGGAAGGGCCACAGTGCGGGTTTCTCTGTGCCGAAGAACCATTTATCTTTGTTGTTGTACTCGTAAAATATACTGCCAAGGACACACGCTGTAGGGATGATGTAGAGAGTTGACAGAGCGCCGAGAATGTCGCTCTCTTTGCGGGGCGAGCTGGCGGTTAAGGGAACCGCGGCCGTCGGTTGCTGTTTTGGCATGACGTAGATCGAGCCGAGGATTAAAAGGATGATACCGAACCCTAGATAGACGGCTTGCGGTATTAAAACTAAACTGAGTAGGATGCTCGAATTTTTGTTACCCACGTAGCAAGTACCTGCAAAATAAAAAGAGAAAAATTAAATCCACGCATTTTAAACAACAGGTGAAGAAGTAAAAGTGATCTTTATCTTCAGTTTTAAAGTCTATTTTAGTACATACACTCTACTAATTAGAAACATGAACTTGACGCAATATTCATGAAGATATTACTTTAAAAAGTATCATAAACATAATTGTATTGCAATGGAATCAATCGATATACAGTATAATTGTATGTAACACTATCGTCACATAAAAGGGACCACATCGCTGTAATCACTAGTTTCAGGAGAACATTGAATGTTTTAATTGTAATTACACAAAGTATGTCATTGGCGATTGGATTAAACTGAATGATTCTGTCCACGAACCACCAGGAATGCTGGATCTGTTTCCCATTCTTGTTTTCCATTTATTTTGTTTTCTTATAATTGATGCAAGTACTTACTATTTTCTGCTTCTAAAAACCAATGATGTATTTGTTGAAGTAACTTACGTAGTTATGTAGAATTGGTTAGTTACTGCATTTTTACGTTGACAAACTGTTGTTCTGGCAATCCTGTTAGTTGTAGTTCAATGAACATTTGGGCAGATGTTAAACAGCAAAAGTAATGAAAATCGCTTCACATTGAAGGTGCAAAACGAGAATTAAAAGTTTGAACAGTAGCAATATGGATAGTAAACTACTAAACTCCTCAAACGTGAGGTTTGTTTCACATATTTACCATCGTAGTACCTGAGATGGGATGAAATTCCCAACAATCTGTTTGTTCTAACAAGAAACAATCCGTTGCAATTAAAAAAAATATATCAACGTATAAAGTTGTATGCGTTACTATTCAATTCTTCTTCAATTCAAAAGATTAAACTAACTACGAACAAAAACCTATTTCACAATTAACAAAGCTAGCGGTTAAAAACTCAAGGCTAAATCTGTATTAAAATGTAATTTTACTTTGCCGTTATGCTATTTTTACATTTAGAAGAACAGTAGATGATTTGATTATTGAACTGTTATATTCTGTGAAACGTATGTTATCTGATCAAACGGGACAATTATTCAATTGATCTCGTTCTGGTATTTAGAAAAGAGGAAACGATTCTATACAATATTGTAGGCGTCGAATTTACGTTCTATTATTATACTTCCAACACGAACGTTAATAAATTGTGTATACATACCGTTTATACTAGCGCTAGTCATTCGCCGTTTATACAATGGTTCATGTACGAGTATTTTTTAAATTATCGTATCTAAACGTAAATGTGTTACTAATTTTATTTATAATTAGCAGCATACTCGCTGAAGTTAAGTATCACAGCTAATTCTTATATGAATGTGGCTAAAGAGTGTATTTTCTGTGTATGTACATATATGAAAGTTAATCTCATTGTCAGTAACCTTTAGCCAGTTTGCTTACAATTAGTATTGTACCAAACTATTTATTAATAATTAGCAATGTCATATGTACATACATAATTGAATGAAATATATTTTCTTAAAATTTTTAATTAGTATATTTCTATGTCAGTTTTTCCATTTGGGAGGTAACCCCTAACGATAACATCAGCAGTAATCCATAACTTATTTTGTGTTGTAAATGTATAGTGGCATATTCAATGCAATTACGTTTAAAAAAGTTCAAACACTACTCAGAAGTGGCTACCTATTTGTTTTCTGGCGCTCAATTAACAAACGCAGCACCCATCTTAGAAACAGTGTTCTCATATGTAAATATAGTAATATGAAAACTTGTAATAGTCAAAATAATTACATGACATTCCAAAACTCATGAAATTGGTGTAATATGTGTATATTTTCACAAGAACTTTCTTATGTACGTTTTTGTACAAATACCCTTGGAAAAATATAACTAAGGGATCCTAAAATAAAGTGAATTAGAAAAATGAATAGAATCCGTTAAATTTTACGGATTCTAAGACGATGTTCTAAAGATTTGGTAAATATTCGTACTATATTACTACTATTTATAATAGCTATAACCTCTATGTATATTGAACGAACGAAAGCCTAATTGTCAGCAGCATTGTGGTTTTAATTATTTTGCCATTACTTTTTTGACTCTTTTCTTTTTGGATTTTACATCTGGATCCAGCTATTAACATCAATCGTTCGGTGCCCATCAATAATATAGTATAATATCCAAAAACTTTTTTTGAATCATGGACATAGATGGTTTTTGATTACCTTCTGTAGTGATTGTTTTCTTTGTGTGTTTCACTGACTCATGTATGTGTATTTGTGGTGTTGGGGTGATGATACAGTGCGACCTGAAAGATCTATTGTGTCCCCATTCTCGCTGTGTTTACAGCTGGCCAATTAGTTCCTCTTAGAAAGTGCACGATGTCGGAAGGCCTCAAATTAGGTAGTCTCTCTCTTCAATTTCATATGCCGCTTGGTGCAAAGCCCTCGAGTTGCACAGTGCACAGCAGTTTTAGAGGAGATGGATGGCACTCCCAAACCATTTTGGAGCTGATATCGTTGGAATTCAGTGCCCTGATTGCTGCTTGACTATCAAACATTATGATAATTTCTTGCTTTTCGTAGCTTCTATCGATGTTGAACTGGACGCATCTTTCAATGGCGCGTATTTCCGCCTGGAAGATACTTCGGTACATCCCCGAACTTTCGTCGGTAGGCCCATATATCCCTATTCTAGTTTCCTCTGCCGTTTTGGAGCCATCAGTACCATTTGATGGCGTTACTATTGAGTTTCGATTCGACTATTCACTTTTGGTGCAAAGCTTTGTGGTAAACCTTATCACAAAGCTGAATCTCATCGGCAGATCATCTCGAGGCATCTCGCAGGTTTCCTCGACTGCAGGAGGCTGAGGCGTATGCCTAGCCAATCCTTTTCGTTATGCTCTCCACCATGATGTGGAGAAAAGCAAGGTTTGAATTCTATTTGCAGTAATTACTACAGCGCGGTGTCTTTTAAAGTTATTCAACACAATAGAAGCGAAATGTCTCAAAAGTGCGCAAGCTGAAAATTTTTCTCTTTTTTTTGTGACCTTAGCAGTGCGCAGTAAGCTGAATAAAGTGCATCGTTCTGATAGCTTGGGAAACGGATATATGAAAATCTTTAGTGCCTTGCCACCTTAATGGGTCGTTTGGGGGCTGAGTTTGTGTGGGCGTTTGGAAGATTATTGGTATAGAATTCTCGACATCCTTAAAGCAGCGACATTTCTTCTTTAACCATTTCACTGCGCAACGTTTTAAACAAAATGCTTCCGTGGTACGATTGAATTGAGCCGTTGTGTCTTTACATGGTTCGCACAGTGAACAGAACAAGTTTGCGCAAAAGACACTTATGTGCTGCTTGTCCAGTGACGAAGACAAGTTTGGATCGAAAATAATTGTTTGAGGTTTTTTCTATGTCAGACACCACCTTTTTTTGCGGATTCATCCGGCTTGCGCAGTGAAAGGGTTAAAGGCGTTTCATTTCATTTGAAACACTTTTTTGTTGAAATGAACAAAGTCCCATTTTAATAAAGTAATAACTTGTGGTGGCATTTTTTTTAGTATTCCTAAATTAATACCTTATGTTATGCGCCGATACTTGAAGCTACTATTATATAACGAAGAACATAAGATAAATTATGTCAAGTGTCACAACAATACAAGAAAAATTGGTAAGTATAAACTTATTTTTTATATTTTAGCTACAACTGAATTATCGATTAAATTATTCATTTTTGTAATGAATGAAGTTAACCTGGAGAGATGTAATCATAGGGAGAATCCAATCAGAAGCAAATATCAAAACTTAATAGAAAATGTATTACCCAGCAGTACTGAAAGACTGAATAAAGAGGGGTGTAGTTCCAATGTAACGGGACATCTCTTCGTATTAAGGTATAATAAAAGAGATGATTGAGTAACTAATAGCTTTCTGATTACTAGATTAGCGACAGTACAAAAGAAAAACTGTTTCTGGCCGCACAAAATTGGAAAGACCGCATTGAAGATAACCTACAAATATTCGAGACTTCCGTCAACAGATATTTCATGTTAGAGGTTTCATATTGTAACTCTCATTGGGTTTTAAATTATTATATACGTTGAGAATTATCACATATAAAAAAATAATTATAAGTAAGTCGGTAATTAGAAAGTCCTCTTTCTTGATATCAAGACGTACCTACTACCAAAGATGATAAATAGTAACTATTTGTTCAAATCTTGAACTTGATCAAAAATTTTCTTGTTGTAAATGCCAACGTAAATTATTTATTGAAAAATATATTATTATTATTATTATTATTATTATTATTATTATTATTATTATTATTAATCAACGAGTATGTGTACAAAAATTACAAATATGTGAAATATAGGTACATCGTAGGTACACTTAATCTCAACATTAGTTTGAAGTTAAGCAATGGAATATCAAGTAAAATGGAGTTTTATAGTCGCCCACAAAGTTGTT